>CATIWR010239957.1:0-29062 GCA_949677035.1 Omphalea diandra | reverse complement strand
GATATACCTTGGTAAAGAGCAGGATTTAGGCTTCCATTTGTATTTCTGGTAGTCTTTATCAGGTCTACCGTTAAGAATACAATTAAACTGCTCATCAATCAAGGAACACGACCCAGGTTTGTAAAGCGGATACGAATCATCCCTTATCCATTCCCCATCAAATAAATCGCAATTAATTAAGTTCTCCACCCCATTATTGCTCTGTTTCTTCAACAACGAAGCCGTGTAATTGACCGCCCCGTTATTCACCGAAGCCCCTTTCTCCTGCAACCCATAATTACCTTTCGCCGAAGACAACGACTTCGTCGACGAATTCCCGTTCTCACTCGCCTGTGCCAGTGAAACTGAGTTTGTAGGTGAATTCCCATTTTTACTCGTCGGCGCTGGGGTGACTGAGTTGGACGATGAATTCCCATTCTGACTCGCCGGAGCTGGAGAAACTGTGTTTGTAGATGAAATAGCATTCTGACGGGCTGGTTCCGGTGAAACCGTCTTGGTAGAAGAAGTTCCGTTCTGGTTCTTTGCCGGCGGCGGTGAGACTGAATTCGTAGGAGAAGTAGCAGTTTTGTTGTGTTGCACAGTACCTAGAGGCGGTGAAATTGCGGTTTGATTATGATTATTAGCAATAGATGGATCCTTATTGACAGTTGAAGTCTGATTCGCTTGCAAGACATCAGGTTTAACAGAATCAACCGTACGATTTTGTACAACAGATGGGTTTTTATAGTTATCACGGGTGGATCCAGTAGAAGTGTTTTGGGTAGGCAAGAAGTAAGAGAAAACGGAAGATAACTGAGGAGATCTATAAGAAGAAGGAGGAGAAGTGAACATATTGGTGAACCAAGGAGCAGAAGAGTTAGGAGAAGGGCTAAAAGCTAAGAAAACAGTGAAAGCAACGAAAGCAAACATGAAGCCATATGCAAACTTCATTGTTCTTCTTGTTTTAAGCACAGAACAAAGGCTTTTAAGGTCTGAAATTAGATGAGTTCCTCCTCCATTGACAGAGAATAGCTTGGTGGCTGCTCCATCAGACATGGTGGTGGTAGGCACAAAACCTGCCCTTCAACGAATTTCCTACTCTCGACAGCTGAAAAAAGGGAAAGGGAAATGGAAATGGGAAAGTAGAGTACGAAGTGCAGGTTTTGTGGTGGTGGAATGGGAATGGAAGTGTAAATTGAATGAATTACTGTCATCTGTTACAGTTGAGAAAGTGGATCCTTATCACTCATTCCTAGTTTTCTCATACGGTAGTGTTCCTTTCATTTGTTTTATTTCTTCTTTCTCCTATGAACTATTGCTTTATTTTATTTTGTTTTGTTTTGTTTTGTTCTGTGTGTGTTTGAACTTTGATTTTTGCTGGTTGTTAGATTTTTTTTGTTTTTAAATTTGAATTTGTTTTGATGAGTTTTTCGGGATTATTATTTTGTTAAATGGTTTAATTTTTATTAATATTATTTAAGTGATATGATCGTATATTGTATTATAATATTATTATGTAAAATTTTAAATTATAAATATAATTTATTAATTATTTATAATAATTTTGTTATTATTCTAGGTAATTTTATAAGAATTAAATTTGTTTAAAATAATAAATAATTATTTATATTCATAAATTATTATAAATATTTTAAAGTTATATAATTATATATTAAGCACAACACCATTTTTATAATGGCATAAGTGGTTCAGACGCACTAGTGTTTTTATGTTGCAAGTGTTCAATATGGTACCAAGTTTTCCTTTTCATCAATATATATATATATATATATATATATATATATATATATATATATATATATATATATATATTATAAGATAATTTTCAAATAGGAAAACAAATCATGCCGAAAAACAGATAAGTATAATTTTTTTCCAAAAAAGATTGTTTATCCACAATGTGGATAACAAATTCATTTATTAAACTTTTACATTTTATTATGAATTATTTAAGAAAATATTACATTTAAATTACCTAAAAAATGAATTTCAATTTCATGATATTTTTAGACAAATTTAATAAATGTGGACAGAGAAGGTCTCAGATTTGATTTTTTTTTTTTCTTATTTTAATATAATGAAAGTTTACTTTATATAGAATATGATTTATTTAGACTTTAATAAATTTAAAAAATAACAAAAAAAAGTATAACTATTATATTTAAATGATCTACACTATGAATGGCAAGCACAGGAAGAAATCTTTGCTCTTTTTTTTCTCATCTTGCCATGCGAGAATCTTTAATAGACTTTATCCTTATTTTTATTAAAGGTGCATATTAATACATATTATTTTTTATGTATAATTATATGTTTTTATATTTATACATTTATGGATTATTTATAATATTTTTAATTTATAATGTAATATAATTAAATTTATAAAACCATAGTTAAAAAGCTTTTTTGCAAGATTTTTTTTTAGTGTGGAAAAATATGAAATGGAATGGGATATAAAGATACGAAACAAAATGTAATTATTTAAAATTTTTTTATTTCATTTTTTAAACTCCGATTTAGAGATTAAGAAAAATAGACTTGTGAAAATAAATAAATATAAATTTTTAACGTCTATTTAAATTTAAAAAAATTTATAAACGAGATTAACTTATTTTACATTTCATCTCCTAACTCTCTCTAATCAACTCTCATGCAACCCTTAGTAAGGAGGAAATTATTAAGAAGGCAAAGATGGAGAAAAAAAACCTTATCGAAAAAGACTGGGCGAATTATTGTAATTCCTAATTTTTACTATTTATTTAAATTAAACATTTAAGTTTTTTTACGAATAATCTCCCACTTCTTAAAATTATTAAATTGTAAATTTAAAAAAAATTAACTATTTAATTTGACTTAAAGATATTAGATATAAACATAATATATCATTCAAATATTGGGATATTCATTCATATTTAAGTTTTTGAATTTTTTTTTTTTTTTTTGAATTCTCGAATAAAGATGCATTGCTCCATCTCATTGTTTAAATACTACTCTCTCCTTAATTTATTTATTTATTTTTCACTTCGAAACCTTTTGTTTCCAAAATATAATTTCATAAATTTTAATTATAGCCATACTAAAATAAATTATGAATTTTATGGTAACAGTAAAAAAGTAATTGCAATAAAAAAAAATCATACTTTCAACCTTCCCTCTTAAAAAAGAATCAAGTGTCCACAAAAAAAAAAAATCCTTTTAAATAAATAAAAAATGTTGTAAAAATTAAAATGAATAGGAACTTAATGTGGGCAATAAAAAAAAAAAAAGAAGATTAATCATATAAAAGTAAAACTTCAGTACTTATGAAGCTGAATATTTCAACGTTTCTTTCTTCTATTAAAACTTTACTGAACTTTTGAATATATTGTTTCTGATTCATCAATTTTGTTTCGTATGGAATTGAATATTGGAGTTTCCTTGTTAAGCATTTGACTAATATTCTATTTCACATATTTTTCTTATGTAAAATTGAGTTAAAAATTTACTTGAACCTCACTAAAACTAATTTTAGCATTTTAGATTTTTTTTTAAGCGTTTGATAAACTCAATAGTAGCATAGCTTTTGTAAATCTAATACTACTACTTGATATTTCAAAATTAATTACAAATAATTATTCGTTAATTGCAACCACTCAACTTGGCATATCCATTGTAAATTTGTTCATTTGATAAATTTATTTGGTTTGACATTTGTTTATTGGTGTTTAGTGATTAAACATTTAAATATTAAAAAATATTAGATAAATATCAATGGTTAGTGTATCAATTTAAAAAAGATTAAATATGTTAATCTCCTTATATTTTTTCATATTATACTATTTGATCCCTCATTTACAAAAATTATAATAAAATATTTTTATCTTTTGGCTGTGTTAAACTACTTACTCATTCTGTAAAAATTTTGATACTTTTTCTATTAGCCAATTAATAAAAGTCAACAAATCCAACCAAAAATTATTAAAATACTCAAATTGACCTCGTCTTCTTTTTTCAAATTGAATACACAAATTCATTTATTATAACCTCTCTATCTTTTCTAGTAATTGGATGTCATCTCTCTTAGAACCTCATCTTCTCAATTAACAGTAATCTAGCATTCATTGTAGAAAGATTGCTATGGAAATGCGGAGAAGGATCGAAATATTTGAAAACAGAACTCTAAAATCCAAAGAGAGCCAAAATATTGATTTCAAAAAAAGGAGTTTTTGTCATCATTCAACTTTCTTCATAGCACTTGACCATCATCGACAACTATTTGTTGGTGGAGGTGAAGAACCAACCTTGTAGGTAGAAAATGAGTCATCTGCTCATTCTCTATCAAGTGGATAAAAATTAACTCACTTTTTGTTTCGCTAATCACTAATTAAACTCTCAATCGATTCATAAACAATGAATATTGTTATTTCTGGGTTTTAGATTCTTTGTTTTGGATTTTAAGTTGTTCTAGTTTCATTTTGGATTTTTTCCTATTTTAATCATGGTTGTGAATGATGTTTGTTTTTGCGAATGAGAAGTGAATTGTCCTCAATTGTATTTACTTTAATGAAGGATAAAGGTTATGAATTTAGATTTGTTGAGATTGAAGATCCTATGGGTTTGAGGATTTTGTTCAAATAATGTTAATCGATTTCTAAGAATTTTGTGAATCAATTTTGTTGGGTTTACGTGATTATGGCCTTTTGATTTTGAATTTGAATTTTTATTTTTAATAGAAATGATAGTTTTTTTTTGTTTACATTTTGTGATTTGATTGAGAGTTGGATTTTAAATTTTGGTGAGAGTGTGCAAGTAATGGTGAAAAAAAAGAAAATTTGATATAAAATTAAGGGAATTATGAACATTTTATACAAATTTAACTGAAAATTTAAGAGAATGATATAATAATTGACAAAATCAAAATTAAGGGTTGTTTTGTATAATATCTAAATATGAAAGACTAAATAGTATAATATGAAAAAACTCATAGGGTCAATCTATTTAACCCATTTAAAAACTAGTATTTAACATTTAAAAAATATAACTAAACACTAAAACTCATTTTTATAGCAATTGAATATAAAAGCTAGTGTTTGGAAGTTTTCTTTAGTATTAATTTTATATTTATCATTATTTATCGTTATATGCACTAATATTTCATATAAAATTAATTAAAATGTAAAAAAATAATTATCTTTTTTATCATTTCATAGCATAATCACATATTCAACTACTAAATTATCAAACACTTTACATTTATTCATCACTCACAGTTGAATGCTACTATTGATCATTAATCACTGATAAACAAAAAGATTTTGTAACACTCTAATTGTTCAATTATATTTCATGAAAAATATTTGTTTATTATCAATTAACTATCCTATCCTTTATAAATTATGAAAATAATTGAATTATTAACTGTTATATTTGTCATTTATTGACAAAAAAAAAATTCTTTTAGTTTTAACTTTCATTAAAAAAAAAATTTAAAAAAACATACACATACAATCTCTACAAAAAAAAAAAAAAATCTAAAATTTATCGTTTTGATGCAAACAAATTGCGTCATGTTGAATTTAGTGTCGAATAGAAAAGAATGTTAAATCATTATTTATTGTTTTTTTTTTGTGTGATTAATGGTGCTTTCTGAATATAATAATTAAAAATATTAATAATTTCCATATAATAAAAAATTATAAGTTAAATTTTGTTATTTATTTTCCAAATAAAAATATTGTATCAATTAATAAATTTTGTGATTAATAAAATTAAATAAACGATCAAGTTTCTGCATTTGTTACATTTTAAAGTTTGATATTTTCAATTAAAAAAAAACTGAAGTTGATAATTATTTATAAATAAAAATATTTAAAATTAAGTTGCGGAAAAGGACTGTAAATATGACTCTCAATTACTTACAAAATTTTTGAAAAATTGATTAAAGTATCAAATTAACCTCTGAATTTGCTTCAAAGTATTAATAAAGGGTAAAATGAATCTTTTCATCAAATTTACTTTTGAATTTGAATTATTTCGTCAAATTTACCATTGATATTGTATTATTTTGTTATAAAATTTAAAATATTAATTGAAGAGAATATTAATTTAGAAATAACAAGTGGACGAGACAAAAATTATCTCACATTCTCTATTTCACTCTTCTGATAGAAAATTTTTTTCTTCTATCTCTGTTTCCGTAAAGACACCTCATTTTATAAGAATTTTGTGTAAATTAAATGTTTTATTATTTTTAAATTATTTTTGAAAATATAATTTATTAAATTATAAAATAAAAATTTTTAACAGTATTTTTACACATTATTATATTCTTGTTTAACTTATTTCTTTATATATTTATTACAATATGATAAACGAGTAAAATTATTATTTCACAAAAATATCATTTTTTCGCTTTTTTTAGTTAACAAAATTTTATTTCAAAGTAAAATTGTATTTTGAGATTTGGGAATCTCAGAATTTAGAGATTTAGGAAAATTTAGTGTTTTTATCAAAATATATCTAATTCTAATTTTCTTAAATTATGTTTATATTACATACATTTTTTTCAGTTAATATTTTAAATTTTTATAATGAAATAATATAAAATTGAATGTAATTTTTATGAAAAATGAATTATTATAATAAGAACAAATTTTTATGATAAAATAATATAAAATTAAAAATAAAATTAATAAAATAATATAAATTTAAAGATAAATTTAATAAAGTTGTGATCACTTAAATTTAACAATTTATTTGATATTTTAATAAAAAATTACTGAAAAAGTCCAGCTCCTATCACGGTGGTCTTCCGCTGCTAAAAGCCTTTCCGCGTGGGCCCCATATGCCAAACAAAACTCAACCGTACGTGTAAAAAATATACGGCTCAGTCCAAATGCAAGACTAAAAACTTACGGTCATGATTTGGAAGAGAGGCAACTCCTCAAGTGTACGGTATACTTGATCGATGGTGGATCAAATTCGTGTATCGTGACGTGTGCCAGCTTATCATCACAGCAAATAAAAATCGGCAGAGCGGAAAGTGAAACCGACAAGGTTTCGCTTGTGTGACACCGCCATATGTAAGTTTTTACGCCTTTTGTCGCTCTTGTGTTACCAATATGTGGTAACTATCTATTTATTTTTCATAATGATTGAAAATTCTTATTATGATGCTCATTAAAAAAGAACTATAAGTCTAATTTTATTTCACGAAATTGAGTATAAATACAATGGGAGAATAGCTAAAGTTAATATTAAGAATAAATTTCTAGAAAAAAACAAACTCTTTACAATTTATCTGATATATAATATATATCATTTTTATTTGTCGCTATAGGGAATGATCGAGGTATTAATAATTTTTAAATTTTTAACCCTTATGAGAGATAGATTAATAGGGCAATATTTTTAATTATTTTAATAAAAAATAATTTAATAATCCTTTTTTATAAGTAAGATCATTTAATAACTTTCTTAGTTTTTGTACAATTGCTTTGAATGACAAATAAAAAAGACAAATGAAGTAAAGTAAAGATTAAGTTCCAATCATCTTTCAAATTTTGCTCACTTACCATTGATATTAAAAACATCTTCCAAAAGAAAAAAAAATACAGCTAGTAAACAAGAATAATTTAAACCTCTTATTGTTTTCAAAATATAATTAATCTGCATATATATATATATATATATATATATAGAGAGAGAGAGAGAGAGAGAGAGCAAAATAAAAAACTATTATTTTCTTTTTTCCTTGAGATTTTACTTGAAAGGTTATTAACTAGGCTCCCATATTAAAGTCCTTTTGTCTCTCATAATGATATACCTCTTTCAAAAAAAAAAAAAATTACTCATAAAAAACCATAATTTAATATATAGCATGCTATTTAGAGTCTTAAATTCTTTGTTAAAGTTACACTCTTTAATTAATGAGTCGCTAAAAAAAAAAATTTAACTTGACATGTAGTATATACATATGAAAATTATTTTATTATTAATTGAACTTCGTAAAAGAAATTGAACTTATTCATATTCTAAATTTTTTATTCTACATTAATAATTTAAGTCTTTTTTCATAAAAAAAAATATAAAGGATATAATTATTACTATTACAATATCGATTTCAAACAAATTAAAATGTTATGCTTTTATTGAATTTCTGTTTAACAAATTTTTTATAATTATTATTAATTTTTAAATATATTATATTATATTAATTACATTAAATTTATAAAATTATTAAAGATAATATAATATTTTTTAATTAGTAGAATTAATGAAGAAGATTTATTAATTAATTTATGTCTCAAACTAATGATAAAGCATGAATATTCTTAAATTTCATAAAATATATAAAATAATTTAAAATAAAAATAATAACAAATATTAAAAAAATCGTGGCTTAATAAATTGAATTGTCTCATTATCATTTTAACATGCATGCTTGAACTTTTAAATATATACATGCATGTATATTTTATTGGAATCATCTGCTATCAAAATCTAGATCTAAAATTTTATCAATTATGCAATATGTTTGGTGTTAATTATATAATATTTTTTTTTTGTTTTTCTAAATAGAATTAAGTGTTTCACTAAAAAAAAAAGGTATGAAAAATAATTTTTATGATTTTCACAAAATTTGACAAATACATTTTAATAAAATAAATTTCAAATAATGATATTTAATAATAATTTTAATTTTTCAATTTTGACAATAAAAATAAAAAATAAAAGAAAAAATAAACTAAACAAGTTATTGAGAAGAATAAAATAAAAGAGATTGAGATTTATTTTTTTTCAAAAAAAATGAAAATGATGATATTATTATTTATTCACTTGATATATTTATTTGAAATATTTTCACTAAGCATTATGTATAAGATAATATAACTTAACAAAATAAAACTAATATATTAACATAATATTTTTCAATATTATAAATTTTGTTTGAAGATTATCAAATTTTCAATTTTTTTTATACATTCAAGTGAATAAAATATTTATTTCACTATTTTAATATGATTTAATGATTTATTGTAACTACTATTTTAATTAATATCTAATTTTATTATGACTTGATTTGTAAAATAATTATAAATTCTAACACATGTTACGTTTATTTTATAGTTATTTTTTAGTAAAAAAAAAAATGTAAACTTCAATTTCGCTTGCAAATTTATTCTGCAATTAGATTTAGCTCACTGAAAATTGAATTTTGTCGATATCATATAATTTTGTTATTACATTTTTTATTTTAATTTCTTCTAAAATTGAAATTAAAAAAACTTTCTAGATTTTTTCTCTTTTTTATCCTTTTTTCATTCATTTTCACACAAATCAAACAAGATTTAATCAATTATCATAATTTTTTCATCATTAAAATAATTGATGTAAATTTTATTTAACTTAGGAGACAATGAATGAAAATAAAGATAAAAAGAAAATTAAATAGAAATTTTAATTTTTGTGACTAAAATTGAATTATAGTATAAATTTGCAAGAAAAAAAAATTAAATTTTAAATAATTTTATTTTTTAGATAAGATATTTTTATGAAAATAATGTGTAAGATAAATTTTAAAAATGCTATAAAAATTAAGATTTTAGATAATCAAATCTTTAAAAATTTTCTCCTTCTCTCAACTTTTTCTTTAGGGTTTCTCTCTAGGTTTTTTTCTATTAGTTTTATCTTGAGATTGTCATTAGTGGTTGCTCTTTCTTTTCTTTCATCTTTTGTTTTTTTATTATTTTCAATAAACTCATATTTGTCATTCTATTGGTAGATCTGTCTTTTTACTTTTCTTTTCTTCCACTATATGTATCTTTTACGAATGTGTTATTCTCCATTTGGATATTTTAGTATCATTTTATTAATGTTTTATTCTCCCTTTTGTGAGTGTTTTTTTTCTTTTTATAAATGTTTTCTTTTTTTGTTATGGATTTTGATTTATATTTGCTAAAAAAATAGTATATATTGATTTTAAATTATTATTGATCTACTTTGCAATATGATTATGATTATTCAAGATTTTGCCATAATTTTGTTAATGAATTTCATTCATAATGATCCTATAGTATTAAAACAATTTTGAAACCGTGCGTAAGAGATTTCAAGTAGTAAGTTAAATTATTGTAATAATTATATTATGTTTAATTATAGTTTTTAATATTAATATCATGACAATTGATTTAAATAAATGTTACTGTTTCATAAAAAAATAATCAAATATTTCAATATCTTAAACAATTAGAAGTATTATCATATAAAAAATTTCTATTCCAAGTCTTGTTCCATATGGAGCCATACTACAGAAAAAAAAAAAAACTTCTTGATATAAGCAAAATATTTTTGAATAACGAGCATGGAACTCATGCAATGCGTAAATGATTTCTATTTATCTATGCATAAAATCTAAATAATCTCTCATTTATTTTTTTTTATAAAATTAATACCTCTAATCATGCATCAATCAAACTTTTTGTTCAATAATCTTGAAAAAAAAACTTTTTGTTCAATAATATTAATAATTGTGTATATAAAAATAACATACTATCTACCAAGTGATCAATAATTTCTAGAGGCACACTAGCAATTAAATTCTGAATCTAGCACTTGATTTAGAAAATATATTTAAAATTATTAAAAAAATTTAGTCTTATTAATAAATAAACTATTTTGAAAATATTCTTTTATCATAAATATAAAGAACATTTATAGCAAGCAATTTATGAGTTGTTCTCAATAATCTCTAAATTTTCTATTTTGACTCAAATAAATGCAAGTCATTTTAAAATGTGAATGTGTTAGTCTTCCATTCCATGCTATTAAATAATATTTACTCCAGAGAAAAAAAAAATCAGCTGACATATTCATGACGACCATTTCATTTTTCATGTAGATTATTTTATTTTTTTTCCGACCATTGCATTTTTCATGTAGATTATTTTATTTTTTTCCCTAACGTTTAAAAATAAAGAAGATCGTGACCATTTTAAATAATATTAAATTGATGAAATGTTCATGACTTTGAGCAACTAAAAAAATAGTAAATGTTTGTGACATAAGTAAAACCCTACTTTATATGTTGAGATAAACTCTTTGTTGTTAATTGAATTTGTGTTTATAAGAAGAAAACGTCAATTTGTAATATTTTTTAACTAATAAAATTTTAATCCCAAATATAAATATTAATTTAATTTAGTCATAAGAAAAACAATATTATATAGGTGAGGATGTTAAAATAAGTAAGTTTGACAAATCAGAATCCGTACACGGGAGTTTGACGTGAGGCGATTACGCGTCAACGTCAATTCTGTCGGTTGCCTTACGACAAGTGAGAGTGAAGCGATTGCCAATGAGATCCAATTTCCAATTATATCCCTCGTATCCACGCAACCATTCCTTTTTTTTTTTTTTCTTTTAATAGGAGAGTTTCTGTATGATCATCAAAATTATAATTAAAATTGACGAAAAAAAATATATAGATAAAATAATTGAATAGAATAATAAGTTATATAAATATTAATTTATTTTTTAATTTTAACAGTAATTCTAAACTCTACGTCATGAAATATTAACAATTCAAACACTTCTTATACAAATCTCAATTTTTAAAAATAATTTAAATTCAAGGATTCCAAGAATGTTAGTAAATTTTAATAAAATAAATACATATATCTAGAATTGATTAGTTTTAAATTTTGTGAAAAATAAATAGAATATTAAAAATAAAAACATCAAAAATAAATAAAAATATGAAAATGATATGAATGAGGGTGACTTGTCCCTAATTCATAATCAATGTTAATATTAGGTCTAAATATCTATCAAGATTCAAGCAATCAGGAGATTTTAAATTTTAACTAAATTTTTAGAAAACTCATTTCTAGTGACTTAAATTATAAAGATTTAAACGTTGTTAATTCAAGAATCTAAATTTACTAAAATCAATTTATGCCTAAAATTAATTAGTTTATAAAATTATTAAGCGTTCATTCAATAATTTCACCGAGTCATTTCAAAAATTCAAGAAGAAACAAATCAATTAAGCCAAAAAATAAATATTATTCATCGTTAATAATGGTGGTTGAATAGAGGCCACAAATAGCCTTTATAATGCAAAACATCCTATTCTAAATAATAATATGCATAAAAAACTAAACTAATGTATCTAGCTACGGAAGTCAGTCTTGTTAGTGTTGGCCACCTAAACAGTAGCTAAACAACTTATAATGAAAATAGAAGAAGAATAAAGCCAAATTATGGCCATAGGATGGTTCGGCCAAAGGAGTTCTAATGGCATGCAAAAAAGCTAATAACAGTTGCATTCAAGAAACAATTCTCCTAAACCACAAACGTTAAAATCCTAAGTAGAAAAGGACATGGAGAAATTCAACTAATAAAGACGAATTCTAATAAAAATTAGGAAGACAATTCTAACTAAGTAAATTTTGGTGCATCTTTAAGGTTAACTTAGACTTTGACTTGTTGATTTTGTCTTCTTATCTTTACTTGTCTTGGTCTCCATTTGTGTCTTGGTTATCCAAACTTATCATGGTCTCCATCTATGTTTTGATTTAGGACATAATGTTCCTCTTTTCTTAAGACAACTTTATCCATTATGTCTTAACTTATGACAGTCTTATTCACTATATTTTATCTTAACATGTTTTGTCCTAAGACGGAGTTTATAAAATTTTATCTCCAATTGTTGGGCTTGTTTATGGACTTCAATTTGGGCCTCCATGCCTTGAATTAAAGTATATTGGACTTGATTTGAGTTTATTAAAGATCAATTAAATGGGTCATTAAATGTCTCATCACGTTTCAACTTGACTTCAATCTCAAATTCAAATATTATATTCCTTCGCATAAAAGCTCTAATTGCCTCTTTAGACTTTTTTAAATGTCATTTTGTTATAGACCCTTTGAATTTTAAGAGAATGGCAATGCTTACCATCTATGGTTGCATCAGAAAATTAGTAAGATTGATTGTGCATGTTTTGTATTATTTTTATTATATCAAATAAAAGAATAGAATTCAAAGAGTTTGTATGTGGTAAAGGCTAAACACTTTTAAGATTGCTGCTTTGTTCACTTTCTAAGGTTGCCATGTGGATCCAATAAGTGAGTTGTGTGGGGAAGAAAGTAAGTCTTTGATCCATCTGCTATTTACCCGTCAGTTAGCAATCCACGTGTGGTATCTCTCTCCCCTTCGACTGGATTTTAAGTGATCAAGGTGGCAGATTTCACAAGTTTTTTAGGTAGTATTTTGGAGTGTAAACCACCTGAATTTACAGAACTCTATTGTATAGTTGCATGGTACATGCGATACTTGAGAGACTAAAGTATTTTTGAGCAGAAACAGACCAGTATTCAGGATTGTCTTACTCGACCAGCAAACTTACTCATAAAGCATCAGACATGCCAAGTCACAACAAACGTAGCGAACCATGAACCAGCGTGTAATGTGTAGCCAGGTGAGGGGGATTGCAAGCTTAATACTAAAGTCGCAGTCTACAGGGATGTTAGCTTCGGGTTAGGCTTTGTGGTGCATGATCATAATGGCTAAGAGTTGGTTGCTGGTATATGAAAAGTGGCAATGTAAGGGAATAGTGCACTTGCCGAAGCTTGTTCATTAAGATGGGCTATGGAAATATTAATCGAGTCCGATATAGCTATTAATGAAGTATAAAGTGACTCCAAATCCAATCAATGAAGTTTTAGTGAGAAATAGTCTGGTTGTGGCTGAGAAACTAGTAGTAGTTGGCATCAGGGCTTAATGTTAGAGCATTTTCACATATAGGTAGGGAAGCAAACTAGGTTGCTCACGATTTGTCCGATTTTTGTTACTGCTATTTTACTTTGGTTAGAAGAGGTACCAGGAGGTGCTGTTCTTTTGGTTTTGAGGGATGTAAGACTTGTTTCTTGATTTGCAATAAAGCTTTCTTTCTTGCTGAAAAAAAAAAAAAAGGTGAGTGTTTGGACATTAATTTGAGTACTAATTATATGTTCAGTTCTAATTACATTTGAAGAAGAGAATGTAACCACCCATGTAGAATTTCAAATTAAATAAAAGAATAAAATTCGAGTGATTTGTAAGTGGCAAGGGCCAACCATTCATGTAGCTAAGTCTAATCATCTTAATAATGGTTTGAACCAAATCTAATTAAATCAATCGATCATTTTTCATGAGTTCTATAATTTACCAATCTAATGGTTTTATTATGCTTTTACATTTTCATAATTTTTATGAAATTTATTCATAAAATTCACTTTTTAAGTGTTTGGTATAAATAAAAATTCATTTGAAATTGATTATAACTAAATGAAATTCTATTGAATTTGATAGAATTTAAAATAAATTCTAAAGTTGTAAAGTTTTCACTATAATAAAAATACCATATATTTTCTCCTTTTCTCTCTCTTATCTTTTTTTCTTTCTTCTCTCTCTCCTATTTTTATTGTATTTTATATTTATAAAATTTTAAAAAATAACAAAAGAATATTTTTATAAAATAAAAAATCTTATTAAATTCTACACTTAAATCAAACACAAAATTCATTTTATTTGAGATTGATTCTATAAGAAATTCATTTGCAAGTGTTTGAATTTTAAATTAGAATTGAACTAGACACTAAGTTAATGTATTTTATTAATTTTATTATTTTCCATAAAATTTGTCATTAATCAATTTTTAGCATATATTTTAATAATACAAAATCTTTGAGATCTATAATTTGTTAAATTCATTAAAATTGATAAATATTTGAATCAATTGAATCCAATTATATGAGAGAATTAGAGTTAATATTGAATTTTTTCAAATGTTGGATATTATGCTCATGGTTCTTGGTTGATGGTTAATATCAAAAATATTTGAAAGATTGAATTTATATTGTGGTAGTTCAGATTAAATATTGAAATTTGAATGATATGTTAGGTTTCTTTATTTAAATAATTAGCCCTAAGTACATAATCCTAACTGTGAATTCAAAGGGTGATAAAGAATTAAAGGATAAAAGAGAGAAATTCATTTTTTCTCATCAATGGCTTCATCTACCAAATCAACTACGAATTCAAGTAAGTTTTTTTTTTTTTTATCATGTTTATATATTTGTTGCATTGTAAAATATTCAATTTTGAAGATTTTAGGTTTTTCACCTATAATGTCTTATTGTGTGGTATCAAAATCTATGTTGAAAAAATTGAGTATTTTCTAGGCATAATGAATAAAAATAACTTGATTTATAATTTTATATTTAAGGTTTTTATATATGTATGAAGATGTTGTTTATCCTTGGATATTCTGTTGTTGCAATTTTGCTATAATTGTTCAAATAAATTCTCATGTGATCATATTAAAATAAAATAAAGATATGAGCTACATACATGATTTCATGCACTGAAATAAATTGACGATCGTAGAATGAAAACCCTCATATATAGTTTAGCAATTAAAAAAAATATATTTATACTAAATGATCAATTTTTAATATTATATTGTTTAATGAATTTATGAGTTAATGAAAATTTTCATATATCAATAATTTTTTAATGAATTTATGGTTTGATGCAATTCTCATCATAATATTAATTAATGTAATTTCACATTGTAGTTTGAAGATTTATGCACATTTTATTGTAAAATTAGATATTATTAAATTTTTAATTTTTGTCAGTGTGCATATGTCACGGCTGTGTACTCATGTACACAACTGTGTATAGTCTTTGACAGAATTGTACTTCACATACACAGTTGTGTCTCATTGCTTGAAGTTTAAATTATTCAAGTGCCTATTGTTGCATATAATTATTTTATTTAATTGTAACAAAATTATTTTAATATGGTTTTATATTTCGTTGTATTAGATTATGAATAAATACATGTAATTACTGTTATAGTTTACATAATTGCCAAAATGACTTAAATTAGAAATATTTTTTTTACATTTATAATTTTTATTATAGTTTATAGTTGCCAAAGTCACTTAAATTAGAATATTTTATCAGGTGTGAATATAGTCATTTATTCATGTTATTGATCAAATACCATAAAATAATGATAAATCAAGGTTTGACACTAGCTAAAACTTAAGAATTTATCCAATGATAAATTATTATTTTATGATTATCGAATATTATTGAGTTATATTATAATATTTTAGTTGCATATACTTGATAATCCAAAGATATTAAATGTGCTTAATTAAAAAATGGTAGTTACCCATTAAATTTACATACATGATATTTATTATAGAAAGTATATTATAGTATCCATCCAAAGGATATCTACTTTGTACTTTATTATGTTATTGAATTTGATTGCATTGGCCATGTAACATCCTTATCCATATTATTTGGCATTATCAAATAAACATATTAATTGCATAAATGATATGAAATATCACATGAACATAGACATTGGGTAAATTATCATTTAGATGCGTGAATTGGATAAACACGACGATGACAAATGCACCATTATATTTGGGACGCTTGAACATATATGTAATGTTTGTATAGTTGTGTGAAAAATTGTTTTATATTATGTGCATGTTATAGAATCATAAATATTAGTGTTATAGAGCTTATTTTAAAATATAAAGAGCATCTAGGAATTAGGAGACGGATTGAGGTGTTTAAGGGGTGAAGAAGAGAGATTAAAAGAGGAAAGTGAACTTTCAACCAATAGAAATGCTGCACTATAATTTTGTCTCGATGGTTAGAAGTGGCAAATAAATAGCATAAATAATTGACATAAATACTCTCCACCTCATCCTAGAATCCTTCCAAATCCTATTGTGATCCATAAGCCCTCTAATGATTTTTTATTTTTTTTGGCCTCTGAGAAGCTTTTTAGTGAAAATATTTTATGTTTTTATCTCCCTCCTTCAACCAAAGGCCTTGGACCTTTGCATCGACAACACCTCATTTCTTAACAATTCTTCCAACTCTCTTTCCACTTTTCGCATCCTTTATGTTTTCCACAGTGGGTATAAAAACTATACTAGTTAAAGTTCTTTTCTTTTTATTTTAATATTCTGTTGAACATTCCCTATCACTTTCTTGTTCCACCTAGACAAACCCCTCACGCAATTTCTGATTTTTTGCATACCCCTTCAATACCCCAGCTTCATGGAACCCCTTCCCACATATCCTTCACTACTTTTTCACAGTCTTCCCTACAGATCCACGTGGATTAAAACCTAAAAACCTTATGGTTTCCCTTCTATACATCTCTAGAGTTATTGACCAAAATCAGTGCATGATCTAAAGCTTCCTACAGGACATTCATTATCGAATAATTGGAAAAAAACAACTATCATTTTGCATTCCCAAAAGCTTTATCCAACCTTTCCTTTATACCTCCATGCTCTCCATTACCCCTACACCAATTAAATTGGTTCCCCTTATAGCCCAAATCATGAATGACAATATGATTAACAACCTCTTTAAAACGTTGTATAGCACTCCAATCTTGAACCTGACTTCCTTCCCTTTCATGTGTCTATAATATTTCATTGAAGTCATAAGAAACTAGTCATTTTATGTGTGCCTCACTCCCTAAGCTTACCAAAAGATCCTACGACAACCTTCTCTTTTATTCTGCAGGCCAGCAGTAGAAGACCGTGAACTGCCATTATTTCCTATTAACTCCACAAACGACGTTAACATCAATGTAATGATCAAACTGTGACCTTTCTGATACCACAACATCATCAAATCATAATAGAATTAATCCTCCACTTCTACCTACACTCTCCACCATAACCCAACCAGCAAAACCCAAAGCTCTACCAATAGTATCCACTTTAGAAGCTATTAGTTTGGATTCCATAATAAACACCAAACTTTGGGAATACGATTGTACCAACGTACAAAGTGTTCTAATTATCTAGGGGTTCTCCACTCCTTGGCAGTTCCAACTTAAAGTCTTTATTAGTTACTGCAAACACGGTTGTTTTTCGAGTCAGCCAATGAATAAATGTTGCAACCTTTAAGCAGGTTATGTCTCAATGGCAAATATAATTTCTTTTCGATGAATCATATCTTTTTTGAATAATTATGTCTTAATTTTTTTTGAAAAATATGTTTCATGTCTTTTTTGAATAATTGTCTTAACTTTCTCAAAAAAATATGTTTGTTTAAGATTTATAAATCATCATATTTATAATATTTCTTCTTTAAAGACACATCTTTTCAAAAATATAACTACTCCAACAAATATATGTTGTAGGTACATTAAGAGTAAATTTTCTTATCCTACCATTTTACATTATAGAAACTATGGGCGTAATCGAGCTGAGCTGAGTTGAATTCTATGAAACTTGAGCTTGAGCTCAAGCTTGACTTTAGAACTCGAAACTTGAGCTTGAGCTCGAGCTTGATCAAACTTTAATTTTTAAGTTCAATGAGTTTAGTCAAGTACTTGAATACTCAAGTTTTACTCAATTAGACTCATTTATTTATATCATTTTTTTGTGAACTTGGTAAATTGAGAATTGATTCAAATAAGCTTGATTAAACTTGAATAAACTTGATTAGGTATGGATGGATTAAGCTTGACTAGGTAATATTATAAGTACATCTAAACTTGATTAGGCTTGCGAGCCTATGGAATCAAGTATTTTGATACTCAAATTTGATTTGTTTCATAAATACTCGAGTATCTTGAGCTCGAGATCAAGCTTGACTCGATTAATTTTGAGTTGATCTTGAGTATTTCTCGAGCCTATCTCAAGTAATTTATGAATTATCTTAATTTGTTTACACCCTTAATAGAAACCAAACACTTCATCTACCTAAAATAAAATAAAAATTCAAGTGCTTCCAATCACCCTAATGATGTACTTTGTCTCACAGAACTTAAGACACAAGGGTAAATCAAGCATTGAACCGACATTTCATCATTAATGATTTTATGATATCGGCTTGAAATTCATCCCAAATACAATCCCTTGTAACCCTTTTTATTTTTGACATAATCATAATTTGTTTGATGTTTTACAAATTTCATGTGATCATCTTACAATTAATTATTATGTTACATCTAAATCGATAATTTTGTTGTTTTTTTTCTTCTCAAACCTCATATTTGATAAGTTTTAAAAATATAATTGGGAAAATATATTTCGACCATAATAGAATTTTCTACATGAAGTCTCTCAACTGATTAACTTATTTACTCAATGATATTAATGCATCATTCTTTGTTGACACATGCCTAAATCCATCAAATATATTAGTTTCTTAAATTCTTAGGAAACTATATCACTAACAAATTTAAACAGTCATACACTTATAGAGTGTAATCTCATTATTTACCAGTTCTCATTATTTACTAGTTCATTCATATTGTAGAATACTAGGATTAGATATTATAACTCCTGAAGTTTTCTATAAATAATTAAGTTATATCTTTAATTTTATTGTGATAAGTATTTTTTGATATTTGTTTCGTTAGACCAAAAAACCCTTTTATCCAAAATTATGTAATTTTTTTCCATTGATCAACGATTAGATTGTCAAAAAGTCAATTAAAATTACTTTTAAAGTTAAAAACACCCTATATGGGCTTATGAGTTCTCTACCAAACTAGAGGTTTTTCCAAAAAAATAAAATAAAATATTTGTGCAACAAGTTTTTTCATAGCATCTATGGTTTGTGCCAAGCTTTTTCTCAAGTTATCTAACCCAACCATGCAAGGTGGACCGATGTGTTACTATTAAGTGTGCTTTTTCGCCCATACTACAACTCTCCACCTCCAACTCCTTTAAGAAAGGACAGTGATAAGTAGGCAAAATATCATGTAAAACCCTCCAAAGAAAAACATTAATCTTTGAAGGAAGATTAAGATTCCACATACTACTCCACACAACCAAGGGCAGGTTAAAATGAGAACTTGTTCCTTCTATAATAAGATAATCCTTGAATTTATAATGTAAATCCTACTCTGATCGAAATGTCATATTAACCGATCATTATAATTAACCCCACCTAGTGGGATAAAAAGAATACCCATCCTCTTGAAACAAATCCTTGAGCAGATCAACATCCCACATCTTAGCATTAGGAAGCATAGGATCACAAACCAGGGCATTCTTAAAACCCTACATAATAGGTGTTTGAATTTTAAAACTATCACCATTGATCATCCAAGGATCTCTCCGAACAACAATCATATCACCCTTTCCTACTCTCCACCGACAACCCTTAGCTAAAATATCTTTTGTACTCCAGATGCTACGCCACACAAAAATAGGATTATAACTTAGTGTTGATGTTAAAAAAATCCCCATTAGAGAAATATCGAGCTTTGAGTAACAAACTAAACAAAACATTTGGATTAGAAATAATATTCCAACTTTATTTTCTCAAGAGAGAAAGATTAAAAGCATGAAGATCTTGAAATCAAAGCCCATCGTTATCCTTTCGAATACACAACTTATCCCAACACTTTTAATGGATCCTTCTACCCTCATCTGATTTCATACCCAACTAGAACGAATTCATCATCTTATGAAGCTCATCATACAAAGACTTAGGCAAGAGAAACATACTCATATAATAGGATGGAATAGCTTGGCTAATCATTTTAATCAAAATTTCTCTATCACATGTGAAGATAACTTACTCTCCAACTGTAAACGTTTCCATAACCTAGCCCTTAAAAAAGCAAAAACAACCCTTATCCTTCACCCAATAAAAGAGGGTAGGCCCAAATACCTTCCCTTGTCAAGCAAAGTAACAATATCCAAGATAAAAGATATGCTACTTTTAATCTGCTCATTTGTATTCAGGCTAAAAAAGATCCTCAATTTATGAACATTAATAGCTTGCCTAGAATCCTACTCATAAAAGTAAAAATGTCTTTAAACATTAAAACTTCCTTTTTTATTACCTTGAAGAAAAAAAAAAAGTTATCTACGAAAAGCAAGTGAAAAACTCAAAGTAAACCTACAAATTTGACAACCATGAATATCACCTCTCTTAATCAAAATAGACAAACCCTCTGCACACAATATAAAGAGATAGGGAGATATAGATCGCCTTGTTGTAGATTGCGAGAAGGGATAATATGACCTACCTCTTCCCCATTCACAAAGACAGAGTATTGAACAGAAGTCACATAACATGACCTAACAAATCTAAATAAAGTTAAAACCAATTTGCTCCATCACTTAGGGGTAAGTAAATGGTTAGTTCGATTTTTTATCAAAATCAAATAAATCAAATTTTATATATTTAAAACTGAACCAAATTTTTTAAAAAAATTGAATTAATCGAATCGATTAAATCAAAATTTATGTGTTTATAAACCAAACTAAACCTATAAAAAGTTTAGTTCAATTTGGTTTGTTTGGTTATGTTTGGTTTGATTTAATTAAATTACACGTTTGTTAAATTTGCTTTGATTCAAATTGGTTTGATTTATTAATAACTTCTATTTTTTTTCAATTTTTTGGTTTTATCTAAAAAGTTGAACCAAATCAAACCAACTCGATTCGATTGGTTTTTTCTGTCTAATCCTATTTTTGCTCACCCTTACTAGCATGGTTGGAAGATAATTTCACCTAATTATGTCGTAGGCCTTGCTAATATCTATTTTCATTGCAACATTAGCCATTTCCTCCCCTTTTTTTTTTCCTTTCTTATGATGCAGTAACTCAAAGTTAGAATCACATTATTGATAATAGACCCATTAGGGACAAAAATAGACTGAGAGTTACAAATAAGAGCGAGTAAACTTAATTTTAGTCTATTGGTGAAAACTTTAGATATAATCTTATATAGAACATTACATAATGAAATAGGACTCATATTGTTCATAGAGGATGGAACATCACATTTAGGGATAAGAACAATCATTGTATTATTTAGGCCTTGAGGAAAATAATTTTGAGAAAGTTCGGAGCATCCCGCCTAACAAATGTATGGTCTAATTAAACTCAAAAAACTTTTGAACCAAAGTTGGATTCAGCCCATCTGGTCTAAGGGACTTATTAGGATGCATGTCAAAACTGCATTTTAAAACTTTCCTATGGTGAATGGAGCACCAAGAATATCATTATCATCATTTGTAACCTGTGCAACATATAATTCAAATTGATATTTGTCTCACCCGGCCTGGCATCAAACAACTCTCAAAAATTGGATACCACCACCTCATAGAGACTAGTTTGTTCCTTAACCCACTCCCCATGATCATTAAACAACCGCCAATATGATTCCTATGCTTTCTAATTAAAGCCATATAATGAAAAAATTTTGAGTTAGAATCCACTCCTTATAGCCAAAATACCTTAGCACGTTGTCACCAAAAAAACTCTTCTAGGAGAGCATTAAGCAACGATCTCTGCACATGAAGCCAAATGCCATCCAAAGGATCATTATAACTGACTAGTAAAGCAATAATGTTTTTACACATAATAATTTGATCTTTAAATTTGCAAGCAAAATCATGCCTCCAATCTAACATTCGAACCATACAACAACAAATTTGGTCAATTAACAACAAAAATGCCAAAGTAGTTCAACACTTCTCAACTGTACCATAAAAAACCACTCCCTAATAGCCATGAATTTTGAAAGTGGAATTTCCTACTTTTATGTTGAAAAAGGACCAGTCTTAAGAGCAATATGTAAAAAAGTTTGATTTGAGAGAGAAGTAACTAAATTTAAAACTCGTACCTCTGAAAATAAAACCAACCAATCACTAGAGACAAACACCTTATCGAAAACCTCTTTAACCCACTGCTTCAAACCCTAACCACGCTCCTATATAAACCTATAACTCTCTATACATAAAGCTTAAAGCAAGCAATTAGAAATTGTTAACCCTTGAGCACTAAGAAGAGAGGTTGAATTGGTAGGAATTTAAAAATTTAGAGGAAAGATAATGAATTTGGGAGATTAAAAGAGAAGGAGAATGAAAAAACACACAATGTTTTTATAGTGGTTCGGGTGTTAATGAACCCTATATCCACGCACCATTTCTTCAAAATTGGGTGTTCTATTAACTCTAAATGGTGTTTTCAAGCTCACACCAAACTTATACACTTTGTGTTTTAATGGCTCATACACAATCTTACAACTTGTATTTTAAAGCTCACATAAAAAATCTCTTTCTGGTGTTTTCCCAAAGGCTCACACAAAATCTATTACAAGAGTTTTGACAATTAGGCTAACTCTCAAACCTTCTTACAATGATGTTTAATACTTACACCCAATAATATTAACTCACATATAAAGAATAAAAGGTTGAGAAACAAAATTGCAAAAGTTTAGTTGTATTCAATGATATTCTCTTGTGTTCATGTCTGTTTGGTGAAGTATTTATAGGCAATAACCATTAAAAAGACATTACTAATGAATTATGTCTAAATCTCTAAGACAATCTAGGTAGATTTTGCATTAAATGCTTGTTAGACTGATTTCGCGGTCAAGACAGCTAAGTCGCAGTTGTGATTTCCTACCTTATGCTAAAAAAGTTGAAATCATGGTAGAGAACTCAACTTGTATCTAACGGCTAGTCTACATGGCATGATGTTGTTGGTCTTCTAGGAGAAAATAGTCATTGTGTTCTTCAACCAATCAAAAGTAGCGATCGCGATTTCATTTCCTTTTGGGCGCGACTAAGACTGTGAATTCTTATGTTTGCTAGGAGAGAATGATTTAGTAGGTCACAGTCAAGAAGGATATTTCACCCTCGTGAATTTTTGAGCTCACACCAAACAGTTTTCTTGGACACCTGGCAGACTTTGGTTGTGAACTCAGCTCCCTCTAAGCAACTATAAAAGTCGTCGTCATGATTGCCAACGCGATGACATTATTAATTCGTATGTTTGATCATGGTGTCTTTTTAGGCAAGGTCGTGACTGTGACTTCCTCTACGAATTCGACTAGTTCAAGTCCATTCTTTTCTTTTGTAATATCGCGATCGCAAATTAAAGTTGTTGACTACGAATTGGATGTTCTTTTACAAAGCTTGAGATTTAGACTCTCACCGAACTTTCAATGCAAATCTATCTACAAAATTGTAAAATCAACACTTAAAAATAACATTATAACTTATCAATCTACATTGTCAAGATAAAAAAAAGACTTTGATCTAGGTTAGACCAACCTAATCCAATAAAAATAATATTTTGAAAGCCTTCGAATAAAAACTACAGATGATCAACCCTTCCTAACTTATCCAAAAGGTCCACTAAATCATTAAAATCACCAACAAGGCACCAAGGTAAAGTCAAAGCATCTAAATCAAATTTCAAGACTCTTGCCTTCTGGACTTTTTAGGGAATCCATAAAACCTAGTACCCTTCCAATACACATCCCCCTCTTCATCATAAAACAATATATCTATATGATTACTCGAAAAACTAGAAATAAAAAAAGAACCATCTTTACGCTAGATGGAAGCTAACCTATCACCCATTCCTTCCTTATTTATAACCCTTCAAAACATAATTTTTTTTCTTTATTCCTCTATCTTCATAGCATGATTTAGCATCCCCATTAGAAAAATAAAGTCAAATCTCTTAGATTTAGAAAGGTCACATAGAGCAAGGACTACCTGTGGGTTGTTCAGCCCACGATAATTCCACAAAAGCCCATTCATTGCTTTTAGCAAGTTGGCTCAATGGGTCCTACTAACACATTCTTTGATCCATAACTAAATCTTATAATAGGCTCAAAAATAATTCCAAAAGTAACAAAATCAACAACATCTAAATCCACAACCTTCTTATCCGTAGGCCCAGACTTCTTATACTTATGGGCCTCCTCAAGCTCCGATCTAAAATCCTTCTTTTCTACATATAACTCATCTAAACCCCTATTCACAAAAACGTAACTTTTCCTACCCTTCAATTTTGGAAAACATAGATCCCTCGATTTGTGGCAATCGTTAGTAATGATTCTTAAATTATTGGGAATCAATCTTACATGATTTAAAATGTGAATGCCACTTTCCTTATCCCTATCCCATAAACAGTGCGCACCATCAAAACCACCTTCCTCTTCTCCAACTAACTCCTTCAACCATTATTCCCCTCCTTGACCTCTGACCCTCTTCTTCTAGCCTGTAGCCATAAACCCTAACTTTTCTTCATTGGATCACCATCCATATTAAAACGAGATGAGTAAAACATATTTGAATGACCAAGCACACCACAAATGAAATAGAAAACAAATAATTTTTCATATTGAATGCAAACAATTGTCCAATCTCCATGTGATTTACAAATCTCCTTCCACCTTTTAATGGCAATCTAACATCCATAGCCACTCCAACATGCATATAATTTCTCCAAATCCCCGAATTGTTATTAACTTCATATTCTAAAAAATCCTTATAAAACTTCAATTTACTTTCCAATTGATTCAAACATATAACCAACTGGCAAATTAGAAATATGCACCCAAAAGTATGCTTTAGTTATCATGATACTCGTTGGCACCTCCCCCTCTTGCAGATGATGAATCAACAACAAGTGACAATCAAAGGTCCAATGACCCCATCCACCACCCTTTTCAAATAAAAAGGATGAAGGAACTAGAATAAAAATAACTCAATCGTAATCTCTTTCACACAAATTCCCTTCCCTAGCCTCCAAAGATTGGTCATACGATGCTTCATGGCACTAAAATTTATGGTTTTATCAATAAAAAAATGACCCATTAGACAAAACTCGAAATATTAATTCATCACTTCTCCTTCACCCACCTTCAGAATCAGCTCCTCATCTTCCTCCTTGAATAGGCTCAATTCAGCCATGGGTGTGTCCATGATCACGTAAACAACCTAAAAACATACTTGTTTGGAAGAACAAGAAAAAAAGCCAAAACTATCAACAAGGAGAGAAAACCTTACTCGTGACACGGAGAGAAAAAAATTATTATTACATTGATTAGCTATGGTTTTTCCTCAATAGAGTCTAAGAGAAAATTGATCCATGTACAATAATATGAAAATTGGATCATTTGCTACTCTTCCATTGTTTTTATTTTTTATGTTTTGATATATTGTTTGAGAATGATGAACTTGATATGAAATTTTTTGTTTTTATTTTTGATTCTATATATTGGTTCATGAGATTTGAATCATTGAAAATGTTTGAATTTTAAAAGTTAGAGATTTTAATTTGATTTTGAATTATAGTTAAAATGTTTAATTAAATTTGAACATGATGATGATAATGAAGTAAAAGATAACTTTTCAAATGCATAAAAATTATACAAATCTCATAATTAAAAAAATTAAACACTTGTCATATTATTCTATTTAAAAAAGAAGAATTAAATATATATATAAATTTGAAAAAGGTTAAAAAATTAAAAGGTAATGGCGGAGAGAAGGAAATTCAATATCAAAATAAGAGTATTTTTATCTTTTAAATTAGAGTGGTATGAAATAAAATTGAGAGTATTATTAGCATTTTTTTTTATGAATTTAATTGAGATTTAGATGATTTTTTTTTTTTTTGTCTAATGAAACAAACGTCTAGTTCATACAAAATTAAAATCATAGAATGACTTTATTAATTATGGAAAATGCAGAGAGTTATAACATTTAACCCTATTTACCAGCATAATATCCTATAATTTAGGATTCAAATTTATCTATATGACAATGACAATAGCATGAGTCAATGTTTCCTTTAATGATTTTTAATCGAACACATTTTATTGATTAATTTACTAATTGTCACTTATGATCTTCATCTATCACATGTACCTCAAAAAGCATGACAATTATTATAAAATCCTTCTAAATTTAGAAGGCAATTGGTCAATCGTTTGACAAACTCTTTTCAAAATGCTTTCAACATGGAAAATGTTTATATAAATCATGATACATTAACCTTTCAATGATTTTTTATTGCATAAAAGAATTTGTTAAAGGAAATGAAAATATTCAAAAATAAACTTATACCATCAATTAAATTTAATTGAAATATACTTAAAAAAAAAATAACTTAGTATTGGTGAGGATAAAAGCAACTTTACCAATGTACGCGATCCATTCATCATTTTTTTTTTATTTAACATATCAAATTATTTTCTTCAAATTATTAATATCATTTCCATGAAACAAATTAAAGCATTAATATTGTTGAAACTATTTTCAGATAAATGATTTAGTACTGAATTTGACGACTGATTCTAAGTCAGTAAACAATGATGGGAGAATTTTGACTTTCTTGCAAAGTGCTTTTGAAAAGTTAAAAAGAAGGCATTTTTTTTGTCTTACGGGAAATCTCATCAAAATTCAAACTTATAGCTTTAGCACCTAACTATGCATATAGGAATTAAAAAGCATTTGGTACCTTTCTTTTCAAAAGCTATTTCCCATCTGTACATTCTGCTGCTAGCTAATCATATAACTGATCAACCGAGTATGGCCTCATGGGCAATAAATATTTAGATTAGAAATCCTTTGAGAATCACTATTAAAAAAAAAGGCTATAAATTTCAATTGAAATCATAAATTTTTTACAAAAATTATGGACCGTATTCATATTTTCTCCCTTTATAACAGGTTTCTGAAAACAAACATGAGGTTCCAGAAATTCCAAAAGTTTCAACAATAGCTACATACAGAAGAAATATATGGTATTCATTGATGCTTCACCATTGCGATATATCCATACATTGTTCTTTTAAGATCCGTATTGGAATTAAAAAAATTAAAAATTCTTTTTTTTTAAAAGAAAAAAATGTAAATGACTTTCATAAGTTCAAATAAATACAACATTCAATTTTTTTTCTTATTTATTGTTTTTTAAGTTCTTTTGTATTTTAAACAAATAAACATTTTAATAATATAATAATGTATTTAAACTTGTAAAAATCATTGACATTTTATTTTTTAAAATTATTTCTCAGTTTAATAAAAAAAATGTATGAATTATTTTTTATGTTCATAAAAATTTTACAAAGATAATATGGATATATCAATGTACCAGAAAATTAGCTTTATTAATTAGGGTATGAAAATATGCTTTTAAGAAGAGCAGCATTCTTTAAGAGCAATGAATTTTTTTATTCATAAATCGTTATAAGATATTTATAAAAAAAATTAATTTTATAATTTAGAGTATTAATATAAAACAAATCATCAACATGACTAACAATTATATATTGGTTTAGTCTAAGATCTTTTTTTTTTTTTTTTTTGACAATGGCTTAGTCTAAAATCTTAATGCTATATTTATCATGAATTTTTTTTGATGAATCTGCATTTTTATCAGTTATAAAATCTAAAGCATGTTTGATCTATCAAAAAATGAAAATAAAATAGGATTTCAATTTTATTTTTATGTTTGATACCTTAATTCAATTAAAAAATTTAAGGATAAAATTTCAAAAACTTAAAATGTCTCACTATTTTTCTTATATATGATATACCAAATAAAAATATTGAAATCTTAAAATATTTATTTTAGAATAGGATTATATTTCTCATTTTTCAATATAATCAAACATATCACAAATATAATACTATATAGCTATAAAAATTAAAAATTTATTTAGCATGCTATATTAAGACTGAGAAACAATAATCAATAGCATATTATTAATAACTTGAAAAATTAATTCAAATTACTTTCATAAAAAAAAGAGCAAATATTTTCATAAAGAAGAAAATGAAAAATTTTTAATACAAAAGACAAATATAAATAAATATCTCAATAATAGAAGATAAACTAAAAATAAAAATAAATAAAATAAAATAATATTCTTTATTGCAAAAACTTAAAAAACTAAAATGGGTAGGTGAGGGTGATACTGATCTGAGAAGAGCATCTCTACTAGCACATAATTTATCATGTGACTATGCAATCAAAATATGAGTTGGGCAACATGCCTATTAACTATTGAATCTATAAAGTTGCCACGAGAACATCATCCTTGCTGGCAATCAATTAGCAGTGACACCATATGTGAGATTTAATAGCTAAGTTTTAATAGACATTATTTCTCAATTTTGTGTATTTACAACTTACTCAAAAAGCAGCAATAACCCTAATTTTATCTTTATTATTATTTAAGTATTGATATTATGAAATAAAT
>CATIWR010239937.1:0-14979 GCA_949677035.1 Omphalea diandra | reverse complement strand
TCTATCTATCTATCTATCTATCTATCTATATATATACATACACACATACACACACATATATGTATATTCAATGAAATAATAAGGTCATTATTATTATTATTATTATTATTATTATTATTATTATTATTATTATTATTATTATTATTATTATTATTATTATTATTATTATTATTGTTATTATTATTATTATTATTATTATTATTATTATTATTATTATTATTTCAAACCTGATTACTTAATATTCAATATATCAAATTAAACTCAAATAATAGCTTAGATCCAACAACCAAATAATCCATTATATATAGAATTCAAGCGTAAAATCTAAATTGAAATGTAAACATTTTCTATCTAATTATATCAAAATTTTCTAAGCTTTATTGAGGTAGGAATTAATGCAAAAACTTATAAACTCTAAGAATTATAATCATTATGTATAAAATTAATAGGAATTCAACTCATAGATTAAAAATATTAATATTAATATTTATTTACCTAATGAATTGATCTCAAATACTAAATTTATGAAGAAAAAAAGCTTGAATTCCTTTTCAATGACGATTTCTCTCTCTCTGTGTCCCCGCCTTTGCCTTGTTTCACTTTATTCTATTTGAGTTATTTATGTTATATATTTAAAAACACGGTTGGTCCAAAGCTTTCTAGACCAAATTTTTTTTTTCATCATCTCATTATAATATAAATATAATTTAAGTCAGTTTAAGTGCATGGATGGAGGTTGGCACAAGTGGTAAGATCTTGGCTAATTAATTCTTCCTACCTCGTTTTAACTCCTAACTCTTGCATTTTTGTTCCCTCATTTTTTTTTAAAAAAAAAAATTTGCAATGGGGTGTTACAATGTTGGCACACTAGATTTATAGCATGTGCGATATCAAGTCTAGTGAAATTAAGGTATTGATGAGAGTCAAATAATTGGCAATATGTAGCGGGATCTGTGGGCTCCTTATCATCAAGAAGAGGACTTGGTTTTTATTGCTATTGGGGTGATTATATTAGATGGTTCAAGCATCTTAACCTTTATAAGGAGGTCACAAGCATATATGATTTGAAAGAGTGAGAGACCACTAGGAAAATATTTAACTTTCATACTAAGAAAATAAATGGGTTAGCCCTAAATCTTTTACTCAAACTCCTTACTAAGGCAAGAAATAGGTTGAGATATGAGTAAAATGATAACCAGTGAGAATTGCATCATCTATATAAACAAGTAAGAAAATAAGGTTAGTGTTGCAATTATAAATAAATAGAGAGGAATATGCTTTACTACATCTAAAATCAAGAGTAAATAGATAATGAGGTAATTTATCAAACCTGGCACGAGGCACTTGTTTGAGGCCCATAAAGTGATTTATGTAAAAGGCAAACATGATTAAGGTGTTTTGGATGCATAAGACTAGGGGATTGCTCCATATAGACTCACTTATTAAGAATGTCATGCAAAAATGCATTTTTTACATCTAGTTGCTTGAATGGCTACTTGAAATAAGTTGTAACAACAAGTATGGCACAAATTGTTGTTGCCTTAACAGTAGGGTTAAATGCCTCGCCAAAACTAAGTCTGGGAATTTATGTGTATCCTTTGGCTATTAAGCATGCTTTGAACCTATCCATGTTGTTATCCTTTTTATACTTGGTGCAATATACCCACTTGGAAGTAGTAACATCAACATTAGGTGGATAAGGAATAAGAGACCAAGTCCTATTGTGATGGAGTGTATCAATTTCTTTTGTCATGGCAGCTCTCCAATTTGTAAATTTAAAGGTTATTTTTAAAGTTTTTGGTTCATTAAGGGAAGTGACAAGAGCAGTATTAGTATTTTAAGGAAGGAGGAACAAAAATAATGTTTAAAATAAGTAGGCGGATGCTTTTCTCTAATAGGTCAAAAAGATAAAGATATAGTAGTGGTTTGGTAATGAGAAGTGGCAGATTGAGAAGTTATTAGAGTGGAAATGAGTATGTTATTAAAGCATAATGAGGAATGAGAAGTATTATCACACTCAATGTCAAAGTAGAAGGAATTTGATTTCTAATGAAATGAGATTTTCTTAATTTTATGGTAACGAAGAATTTTCAACGAGTGGAATTTCCAAGCAAGTTAAGAGGGGAGTTAAGTTGATGAGATGAATCTTCATTTTAAGGAGTGTTAGGTGAGGTTCCTTCAAACCATTCATCCAAATTAGGAAAAGTAGTAAGAGATAAATTATTGGAAACAAGAGAAGAATTATCTTTAGATAAATAAGGAAAGTGGTGTTCATTAAAGACAACATATTGTGAGATATAAACGCAATTAGTATTTTTATCTAGGCATTAGTTGCCTTTAGGTTAGATTATATAGTATAAATATGCAAGAAATGATTTTCTTAGAGAATTTATGAATTCTTGAAGTTTTTAAATAGGTAAAACATTGAGAAACAAAAAAATATAAACCAAAATAATCAGAATTCTTATAAAAAATTTTAGAAAATAAAGTCCCTTTACTAGTGGAAGAGAAAGGCAATCTATTAATTAAATATACTATTGTCAACAATGCATCTACCTAAAATTTTAGAGGAATATTTACATGGAAGAGCATTGTTAATCCTATTTTGACAATATGATAATGCTTACATTCAATAAGTCCATTTTGCTTTGGTGCATATGGGTGAGAAATCTTATGTGTGATTCCACACAAAACCAAGTGAGTTACAAATTCATAGGAAAAGAATTCTCCATCATCATCACTTTGAAGGATTTTTATTTTCTTGTCAAAAATATTCAACAAGAGCTTGAAACTTAAGAAAACATTGAAAAATGTCTAACTTATTTTTGAAAGGATAACAAGTAAAATCATCATTAAAAATCACATATTATTGGAATTTTTAGAAGAAAGTATTGGTGCAAGCCCTAATAAAATCTTTATGAATTTTTTGTAAAGGAAAAATTTAAAGTAGATATTGATTTATGAAATGAAAGTTTACAACATTTCCAAGTTAGCAACTATCACAGATTATGTTTTTGCTCAACCATTGTAAAAACATTGATAACCTCCTTATTCTTTAAGGTTTGCAAAAATTTTAAAATGGAATGTCCTAAGCAAGCATGCCATGTTTTTGCAGAGACTCTTATGGATTTGATTGCAACAAAAGCTTTTGCAATTTGCCTTTCCTCAAGCCCATACAAACCTCTTATCTATGCAGTTTGGCTAGGATTTGGCTCTTTAATCCTTGATAACAAACTCATTAGAATTAAAAGTAATAATGAAAAAATTATCATCAACAAGTTTACCGATAGATAGCAATTTTTTTAATTTTGGCACTACTAAAATATTATTTAATAAAAGTTTACCATGTGATGTATTGAGCAAAGCTTTTCATTAATGTGTAACGGGTAAAGATTGTCCATTGTCAATAAAAATAGAATTGTTACCAAAGTAAGTTTTTAAAGATATTAGGTTAACACCTTGATTTGTTATGTGAGCTACAACACTTGAGTCAATATAAATATTCAGGTCATATTCATGGTTGTAAAGGCTTTTTAAACATTTTCACCTTTCATTTCATGGTTATACACGTAATGACATTTAGTTGCAGTATGGTTGAATTGTCCACAAATCTAAATTTGTATTCCGTTTGTTGGGTTGCCTTTTCTAATTATTGTTATTAAAATTTGATTGATTTTGGAAAGGTGAAGGCTAAATGTTGTGAGGTCAATTTTGATTGAAGGAATTATAACCTCTTCCTCTAAAGTTTCTTCTTCCTCCATGGTGACTTCTTCCTCTTTCTATCTACTAAAAAATGCTTTATTATGAACAAGTTTTTCTCTATAAGATAGACATGCTCAAAATTCAAGATAGACATGATAAATTAGTTAAATGATCAATATGATGATTTTGGCAAAACTGTAATACAAAATTCCTTGTTTTTGTCTCCATATCCTTATGAAAATTAGAAGACTTTATCAACATCATTGATAGATTTTTCATTAGTCGCAAATTTATCATAAATTTCCTTGAATTTTCAAATATATTCATCAAGTGATAGAGTCCCTTTGGATAAGGCATATAAGCCATTCTTCAACTAAGCTTTATTTTAAGAACTTTGGTGTCCTTTTGGTGTTTGGCAACAACAACTCTTGGAGTGTTTTGCAAATTGAGTAGGCTATATACCCTTCAAAAATCAAGTTGAGAACTTCTTCCTTCATATTTCCAAGAAGCTAGGACAAGAAAAGACCATCATTGTGATCCATTGGTCAAGATTTGGATTTTTTTATATTCATTCCAACACAATACTTGATTTCATTTGCTGGTTTTTAAGGATCATTGATATGGTGTTCAATTCTTAGGTTATGAATCAAGGAAAATATTTGGGATTTCCAAGCTAAAAAATTTGTGATGGATAATTTGATGGAAATCAAACTAGAACATTGATGAAAAGACTAGACGTAGGCCTAAGCATGATTCGGGGTTTGGAAAACCCTAGGACTGGATCAAAGAATCGGTCCTTCAAAGGAGACCGAACAGAACTGAAATTGGTCTGGTTTTTCGGTGCTATTTTATCCTTTATTTTTTGTTCGGTCCCAAATTTATTTTTCAAAAAAATTTCATAATTCCATTTTATTCATATAAACTATCCTTTTGAATATTATGGAATGTATTATAGCATAAAATTATTTATTTTGAATGCATAAAATTAATAAAAATATAACTTTATAATTATCAAAAGAATTATATTAAGTAATATTCAAGTGTACAAATATATAATATATTATAATTTTTAATTTTTATATGTTTATTTAAATATATAACATATACACATATAAAGTTAATATGTATATATATATATATATATAATCAATTCTTCAGTTCAGTTTGAGTCCGGTCCTCGGCACAGTTTTTAAAGGATGACCAAGATCGGGACCATTTTTAAATTAATATTAATTTGGTTCCAGTCCAGTCTCGGTCTTGATCCTTCTTTTATATTTTTGATCTAGTACTTATTTTGATCCGATTTTCTATTTGGCTTGAAAAATCTCGAGAACCATGCGTAGCCCCAACTGGACGGATAGTTTGGGTTCTTCAAAGGAGGATATTTTCGCTCTGATACCAAAAAGAAATTGAGAAATTGGAATAGATGAAACGTAAAACTTTGTTATTGTCTACCGCAAAATATACAAGAAGTTTATGTACCATTAGATTTTCCAATGATAATACAATTAAGTAAGAAAGTGAACCATGATGAGATATCATTTCTATAACTATAATGCAATCATTTAGAAAAATCTTGACAGCTTTAATCCTGGAGATATAGTTGTTCATTTTGGAAGATTAACTAATGATTGTCCTTGATTTTCTTTATATTTTTTTTGCCTTGATTTTCTCCTGGAATAAGGACAAGAATAATAGAAATAATAGGAATCTTATCATTTATGAAGATATAAAAATAATAATCTAAAATCAAGGTATATAAACATAATCAAATTTGAAATTATTTATTAAATAAAATAAAATAAAATAAAAACATGTACAAAAATATCTAAATCTAAATGAACTTGAATAAACTCAAAAAATGAGAAGATTTAAATTTTATTTAGAAAAATAAATTAAAAATAAATAATTAGAAATTAACCTCTAAAAATTATCCAGTTAGAGAGTTTGAATGAAAGAAGAACATCATGTGTGAAATTGAAATAGTAGAAGAAATGATTCATAGCATAACTACCAATAAGATTAAACTCAAAACTTAATTAAATTGAAAAGCAATAGTAATGAATCAAATTGGCTCATAGGGGTAAATTCATCCTTTTATTATTAACTTCATTTACAACATAATGAAAATTTGAATTGATAAATTTATTTTTTAACTAATGAAAATTTTGAATTTAAAAATTTGAATTTCAAATTTTGTCTCTTTCTTTAATTAATATGCACTAAACTTACTACTTTAATGTTCTCATCATCGTTTTGAAAATCGGACTGGTCGGTCTGATCATTAAAACCAAGAACCAATCAACTGTCTGGTTCAAAACCAATGCAAAAATGGACATAATGATCAGAAAAAACTGGAAAAAACCAGAGAGAACCAGTTGACCCGGACAGACCCAGTTTTACGAAAACAGCGTCGTTTTGTTTGAAATAAAAACCAGATAAAACCAACCCCAATTTTCTCTGTTTTCAACAAAAACCTAAATCAGTTTGAAATAAACACCAGCATATTTCACTTCCAAATGCAAAGAATTAACATCTTCAGAAATTTTATTAAAGAAATCCTCTGAAAAAGTGAAAGGAAAACGGGACCCAATTTTCATGTCTACATAAAACAAACAGAAACATCAAAATACAAAATTGAAAACCAGATGATGTCATTTGCAGTGCATTAAACTTGAATCTTCGGCACTCGATCAACGGTCCCAACTACTGACAAAATTAATTCTTTTCAAAGTTAAATCTTTTGCTTTTGGGTTGATAGCTTTGCTCTTGGGTTGAACCATCAGCGTCGTTTTGATGAGAATGCAGTCGGTCGGAGAGTAAGAGAAAGAGGAGGAAGGTGGGCTTGGGGTTTGTGGATGTTTTGGAATGTGGCCAAATTGCACCCATAGTCCCTAAACTTAAAGTGTAGCTTTATTATTGTCCCTATATTTTGATATACAACAAAAAAATACACCAATTATTATTTATTTTAATAGTTCTCTCCCTAACACATTTTTTCAGATATTCACCCCACCAAAACTTTTATATGACTTTTATTTAATATTATTTTTAATATCTCAAGACTGCAATTACAAATGAAGAGAAAAAAAAGAGAAAATTAGAGATTTTAATTATAATTATGAATAAAAAGAGAAAATATAAAAGAATAGAGAAAGAGAGAGAGAAATAAAAAAATAAATCAGGTGTGTGGGTTAGGAATTTCATATGAGATGACACATTAAGACACTAAAAAAAATTTTTAAATAGAAGCCACAAAAGATTTTCAGTTAGAGGAAAGCAAAAAAGAAAATATATCAGTGAAAATTGTTAAGATGAAATAATAGTTTGTGTACTTTTTTTTGTTGTAAATCAAAGTATAAAAACCATGGTGAAATTATCTTTAAATTAGAGATGCTAAGTGTAATTTAGCCTTAGAAATATGGAACTGGTTAAGATGACGGATAAGGCCAGAGGAGTTCACGATGAACTCGTGCGGTGACTGAAGTTTGGACTTTGAAGCAGATTGGGATGCAACATCTCGAGAGATAAAATCGGAACTCTATAATATATATATATATATATATATATATATATATGTGTGTGTGTGTGTGTGTGTGTGAATCAGACTGGTTAAACCAGTCGATCCGAGAACAGGCTATAAAATTGGCCCTATTATCAGTCCGGTTTTAAGAGCCATGGTTCTCATCAAATTCCAGTACAATTACTTGATTTAGAAAGCTAATGACTTATTTCATCCTTAAACATTTTTAAGATGTTCAATTAAATCTAAATTAATTTTTTTTCTTAACTAAAGACTATTTTATTTAATGCCAATTGAATTTTTTTCTAAAAAAAAATTCTTTTTATTTTAAAAATAGGAACTAATAAAAATATAATTTTGCCCTCTGACATGGGCAATTTAAGCTTAAACTTCACAAATAGCATTTGAACTTGAACAAAACTATTCAAAGTATCCTTGCTTATTTATTCTTATTATTAGAGTACTGGTTTTGTTATATTTATAACATAAAGGTTCAATAGATTTAGAATATTATAATATAATCCGCCCTTCAATTCGAGCATACAATATTAGAATAAGTTTTAGAGGTTACAATATCTAATTCTATTTAAAATTATAGTCGGAATTGCTTAGAACAAGAGATCTGAACACGATCCAACCTAAAAGAAAATTTGAAATTATTTAAAAATTTTACTCATGAGTCATTTAGAATTGTATTGATACTAATCAATCGAAATTGGATCCAATTTAAATTATTAAATTATTTAAATTTATTTTAAAAATTAAAAATAATATTTTTTATTTAAAAAACATAGTGACATGATTTGACTGATCAAAAATTCAAAAAATAACATAAATTTTTTATATCTTAATTTGATGACTCAACATAACTTATTTACAATTTGAAATGACTCAATTTGAGCCAATATAAAAAATGTGACTCAAAATTAGCCTTTTTAATATGTAACCATTTACTTTGTAAAAATTTAAATTTAATTTTTTTTAATGAAATCTCAGTTGTCTTTTTTTTTTTTTTTAAGGAAATTAGGATTTCATAAGAAGCTAAGTGGAACCAGAATACAAACAGAAGTCTTGCTCAATAAGAGGAACAACAGAAGGAAGAGCATCTTCGATGAAAAAACATTCTAAATTAAAATCAAAAGCTAAAGAAGCTAACGCATGAGCCACTTTGTTGTCTGTTCGGGGGGTCAAGGAGATCGACGTATTTGGATAATCTTGAAGGAGATTCTTGATATCAAGGGCTGACACACTTGAGAATGAAAGAGGAGGAGAGGAAACTAAATAAAGTTTAACAGCATTCCAACAATCCGATTCAATGTCAAAATAACTTAGAGATAAATCTTCTGCAAATTTGATTCCAAACTTGATTGTCGAAAGCTCAGCGAGTTCAGGATCCGAAATATGCTGAATTCAAGAAAAATCCTGAAGTTATCAACAACCCATTATAGTCCCGAATCACTGCTCTCAAACCTGTCCCTAAATTGGCTTGCACTGCAGCATCTATATTCACTTTGAAAGTACTCGAGGCAGGAGCTTGCCAATACTTCGAAACAGACTTACTTCGCCATTTCCATCTCGTAATCTCCAAGAACAAATTGAGCAATCAAAAGAGCTTCGTCATAATGAATGTTATTTTAATATAATAAGTCATGTGTTCATTAAACTTTAAAAAGATCTAATTCCATTAATATATAGATATAGATATGATATGAAGCTCACTCAGGCTTAGATCTCTTTTTTGTCCCCCTTTCATTCTTTCTTTTGGTTCCTCTCTCTCAGAGATCATAATTAGAAATCCATCTTTTATATTTTTTATTATTTCTTTTTTAATAAAATTTAAATTTACTTATTTATTGAAATTTACTCTGATTTATCTTCTTAAATCTCGAGATAATATTCAAATCTACATTATGTATGTTATTTATCTTAGAATTTGCAACAAGCATATATAACTACATAAATCTTGCATATTTATTTTTATTATTTATTCAATAAAAAATTACTATAACATAAACAACAAAATTGTAATTGAATCTCTACTTACTGCTATAGTTGAACCATTAGAAAGATAATACATTTCATATTTAAAAATTAAGTAAAAATTTACTAAATTATAGGTTTTATTTCAAATTTCCTAATACATAAATAAAAACATACTAATGTACACATATGAAGCTAAAAACGGGGGCGTATAAATCTCGACTTGAGTTAGATATTAAATTCAAGTTCTCCTTCCTTAATTCTAAGTAAAAAAAAAATAACGGTAATACTGAAAAAATAAAAAGGTGATCCAGCACTATTATTATTATTATTATAGTTCAAAGGCATTATATATTAATATAGTCTTAAAGAACTTAGTTGTATTCAAAAACGGCATTATATTATTCATATATTAGAATAGCTTTAAGTTAGTTAATAAGGCACTATACATTATTATAAATATATTAATATAGCTTAGGATGCAACAGCGAGAAGGTGATCCGACAGCGTATTATTATTATTATTATTAGAGCTTAGGCGCACTATGTATTTGTTACTGGTATTATTAATATTGGTTTAAAGGACTTGAATAGACTCTGTTCACTCATACATTGAGACAATTAATGAGAGAGTGCATGAAAGCGTAGAATTGACTGAGTCATAATCAAATTTTAGTCGTAAATTGAATTGTTATTTTAATCGCAATGTCTGAAACTTTTAATTCGCAATGAAATGGTTGTGACTCACGGAGATTTTGCCAAACACGTGGACGAATTTTCTGTCCCTCAACTTTTTTCCTTATCACTGTATATATATATATATATAAGAAAGTCTGCTTTTGCTTTGGTCAATAATTTCCAGCTTGAGCTGATTGGTGGGATCGATTTGGACTCGTTGGGTTAACATATTTTGGGTTGCGGATAAATGAAAGACTGATACTAAAAAAATTGAAATGTCAGTTTTTATGTTTCTAATGGTAGAAAAATTAATTTTTAATGTTTAATTATATTTTTTTAATATTTAAATATTCAAATATTGAATGATAATAAGTAAACACTAAATTAAATAGATACTTAATATGGAGTTGGTTTTATTTATAATTTCAAATTTTTTAAACAAAAATATTATTTTAAGTTTAAATAAATTTTAAATAATTTAATAATTTAAATCAAATTATTTAAATTGACTCATGGATCAAATTGAAATCAAATTACTTTGGATTTATTCAAAGATCATATTAGCTTTAAGTTAGATCAATGTAATTTTAAGACAAATTATTTTAGATCTTCTTTAACTTTAAATGGAGTTATGTCATATTTTTTTAAATTAAAATTTGAGTCGAATTAAAAATTATCACTCGTTACTCATCAATATCTTTCCAAATAAATTATAATCCCCTCTCTATTAATTGCCTTTGGCCCATGAATAACTTAATTAGCAATGTAAATTAGATATTTAGTAAAAAGTTTTAGATTCAAATATTCAAATCAATTTAATTAAGACCTTTGAAGTTCTATCAATGACCACTTATTAATATTCTCTTTTTAACATTCATCATTTAATTGCTTTCTATTATCTTTTATTTTCAATATTTTAAAGTTATGTAATATATTAAGAAACCAAGTATAATAGATAAAATAAAATTGATATTTAAAGATTGTCTTAAATTTTTTAAAGTAAAAACAAGAGATCAAAATTTAGGAGACGTGCTAGGTTATCGTAACTAGGTTGACACAACCATAACATCCTCATTATGCATTTTAATCTTTAATATTATTAAAGACAAAATTAAAAAAATCATGTAAAAGAAAACAATCTTTAAGTGAAAAGAAAATACAAGAAATCTAACTATACAAAATTCTCCTTACCATTAAAGTCTTTATAGATTAAATAACTATACAAATCAGGAGCAATATTTCACCATTTTGAATCATAAATAAGGACTTCATATTGCTAACTTGTATGCAATCTTCATAATAAATATGGGAATAAAAAAGTTCATTTTGCTAAGAACTTGTTAAGAATTGATAAGCATAGAAACCGTGCCCTTCGAACTTCCCTAATCACCTCAGTTGAAAGAGATTGACACCATATATGCAATCATATTCTAGCCATAAATTGTGCCAGCCAAGTCTCTAAGCTTTAGTGATTACAAAAATGGCAGCCCTATATATAAGCAAAGGAGTGACATATTGACAATGCAAAAGCTCCATAAGCATAACCTCGTCTATTTCAAAAAAGCCCATTTCACCACTCTTACTAAGAGAGCCATTGGCAAAACCATCAGTGTTTTCACCACTCATACTAAGAGAGCCATTGGCAAAACCATCTGTGTTGACCTTCATTCATTCAAGAGGAGGAGGCTGCTAAGTGATTGAGATGATTTTAGGAGTCGCTATAGGCCTATCTTGGATATTTAGGTTTTAGAATAATTGGAATTTAATTAAGGAATTGTACATAGAGCCAACAATTTTTTTTTTTTTTAAAAAATTGCATTCACTTAGAGAATTCCACAATAATCGAAGAACATGAAATATGCTAGGAGTTTCATTTTTAAAGATGGCTAAATTACAAACTCTCCATATGATCCAAACCCTAGCCACTAGGGTGATGCATCAAAAGGCAACATCTTGAGATTTAAAACTATGTATCATAGCTCTCGTCAACATGTAAATGAAGCTACCTTTACAATCCAAGGACTTTCAAAAAGCAAAGTAACTGTTTCCTAGAGAACTGATCCAAAAGAGCATCTAACCATTTTGTGTGTTCAACAATATAAACGATAAATAGACGCGCGAAATAATCTTTTTTTTCCCCTAAAACCTCTTTAGCAGGAAGATACTTATGGATAGCCCACCAACAAACCAACGATAATGAATGAGGAAGGAACTTTTTCCAAATAAATTGCTCTAAGTTTTAGAAGAATAATGTTTCCTAATATCATTATACATGTTCTTCATCATAAGAGGCCTATCAGCAGATTGACTCCAAATTGAAATGTTATTTATCTTCAAGAATAGCAAAGATAAAGTTAATTTTCCTAACTAAGTCAAGATAATCATTATGAAAATAAGGGTGCAAAGGCCATTCCTGGTTATGATAAAGTATAGAGACTATCTCACATAAATATTTTTGCTACAAAAAAGGAATCTGGAATTGATCAAAATTGTAGGAAAATCCATTAATCAGTCCAAAAATTTAATTGACTTTGCTTTCCAATGAACACTCTATGAGAAGCATAAAGAATGGTATAAACATTCTTAATAGAAGACTAAATAGAGGAAGCCATAAGAAGTTTTAGTTATTCTAAAAGCATGGAGGTAACTATCAAGCGAAACCTCCTTGTTCAGTTGGCAAATAACAAATCTTCCAAGGAACCATGACTTTTGAACTTGGTGAGACAAGCAACCTAAGAGGACTATGAATTAAGATTGATGTTAAAAAACTTGATAAGGTGAAAGGAGAATGGAAAAATAAAAAATTTATAATAGTTTAGCAATATGCCTACGTTCACTCCCTAAGTCACACCTAGGGCTTTCACTATTTTTTCAAGGTTTATATACAACCTAACCTTTTTGCATGCCAAAAAAGAACTTTTATACACTTTCTTTTTGAAGGCTCAAGAAAACTAAACCTATCCCTTGATATTTTTATAGGCACAATACCAACCTATTTCATTTAATATCAAATTGAACTCTTTTGTTAGTGTCAAAGTCTCTATAGTACACTACAAGAAAATATAAAAATAGTTACTAAAATTTAGGTAGTAGCTATTTAGTGACTAAATAGCGACTATCTAACGATTATCTGAAGTTTAGTGACTATATAGTAGCAAAATTGTTGGCTACTAACATGTATTAACTATGCAGTCAGTAAATAGCGATTACATTAAAGATAGTAGCTAACAAGAGATTGAAAATTCCATGTAAAAATTTTTTCCATTCAGCACTTAGCGACTAACAAAATTTTAGTCGCTAAGTTTAGCTACTACCTTTTGTAGTAGCTAAGTAGTCGTTAATTCGCTACTGCATGGTTTATAGTCACTAAATAGGGACTGGCATTTGTAGTTACTAATTGCAAATAAATTTTGTATATCTTAGCTACTAGCAAATGTTAGTCGCTAACCTTAGCTGCTATCTGTAGTAGTAGCTAAGTAGTCACTCAATATAAAAAATATTATATTATATAAACTATTATATATAATTAATATTAATACATTATATATAATTTAAATACATTATATATAATTATATTATATTTATATATAATATTATATTACATAATATAATTATAATTATAATATGTACTTTTTATTTATTTTATAATATTTATGTTATTTATATATTATAATATATTATATATAATATAGTATAATATTATATATTATATTAATATAATATAATTATAATATTTATTTTAATAATTATATATTGTTCATATAATAATATATTATTATATATAATCTATTAAATTATAAATACTAATATTATAAATACTAATATTATATATAAATTAAATTATGTAGTAGCTTAGCGACTAACATTGGTCAGTCGCTAATATAGTAGCTATGCGTTGGTAAGTGATAAAAATATACATAAATCGTATCTTCATAATACAAAATGAAACGGCTCTAGTGTACTAATCCCGAAGTCCTAATCCCTTCCTTCCTCTACTCCTCTTTTTCTCCTAAAACCCTCTCAAATCCAGTTTTGCCATTGTACAAACTTCTTCCTTATGTTGCTTATCAACTTATTTCATTTTGCTTTGTTTTTATGCTCTTTTGTTTAATCTTCTTTTCTGTTTATATGCATTTGCTTAATCTATATGGGTTCTGGAGTTTGTTTATCAGTTTCTTTTTAGTTTTTTTTGTCAAAATTTTACCTTTTAGCGTAGTTCATAGTTTTCTTTCATGACATGCACAAATTTTTTTTTTTTTTTTGTTTATGATATGACAAGAAAAACTAATCGTTCAATGGGGTTTTGCTCCATTTCTAAGTTAGTTAAATTTTTTTTTGACATTTGTTTTCCCATTCAGATGTTAAAGTTGGGAGTGTTCAACAATTTCGAGGATAAGAAAAAGAAATCATTATATCTTCTGTGAGGTCAACTGTCAAGTACAATCGTTTTGACAGAACTTACTCTTTGGGTTTCCTCAGCAGCCTAAAGAGGTTTAATGTTGCAATTACTAGGGTATGATGTAAGAGAAGGGGAAAAAACCAAACTTGCGCTTAGTTGGGTATAATGTAAGAAAAGGATTCATATAGCTGAATTGAACTATTCTTGATGATATTCTAGAAGCCCTTCATCTTTTTACCATTTGATTAGAATGTTGGTTATTGTCTTTATGTTTTAGTCTTGTGATATAGAACTTGGCCAAGAAATTAATTAATTAAGATGGTGTTTCAGTCATCCAATTGTCACTTGAACAACTACAATAATTTATTCTACAATGTTCTGTATGCAGGACTTCCTCTTAAAAGTTTGGAGTTGTCTGACACTGAAGTTGGAAGCAATGGGCTATGCCATCTTTCTGGTTTGGATTCTAACTCCATTTACCATTTATTATAGCCTTGTATAACTCGCTCCTTCTGCCTTATCATGAAGCTGCTGATGCATATTTTTGAGACAAAGGCTGATTGTGATCTAGGATGATGTATGCTTATGACGAATAAAATATATGGATAACATGGTTTTACATGTGAAGGAATGGGAAGTGAAAAACAGATCATAGGAAATATATATATATATATATATATATATATATATATATATAT
>CATIWR010239844.1:0-40534 GCA_949677035.1 Omphalea diandra | reverse complement strand
AAAAAAAAAAAGTCCCAACTTATGATAGATTAAAGGGATTGAGATGCGATTAAAGATGATACTTTATGACAGTAAGCATAGCATCACTATTTGCAAATTGCTCATTTAGAAGCTGTAGTCAAAGTGCTTAACGATTATAGCTCGAAGTGAGAAGCTAAATGACAAGTGTTTGAAGAAGTTGAACAGTAGAAACTCAAGTTCAATGAGAATCCTAAATTTTATACTAAAAGTTATTTTGTTAAAATTTTTATTAATTATTTTATTATTATACCCTGATTATTATATCAAAATTTTTTAGATCTCACTATATATTAGTCTTTCTTCTGAATCAATTCTTTTAAAAAAAATTATCAAAAAATAAAATAATTTAAAATTAAAAATATCCTTCAATGATAACAAATTAATAATTTAATAATGCATTTTATTTTCTAAACTAAAAATTTCAAGCTTTTATAAAACACTAATTATTAAAAAAATTATTTTATTTAAAATCTAAAATCCAAAATAAATAAGAAAAAATATCTAGAAAGTTTGAAATCTCGTTGTCCAGAATAATTTGTTATTTGTTATCTTTAGTTCCACGCTTTGACCCTTAACCCTTTTGTTATCGACAGTAAGCTTTCCACACGAAGTATATTTGAAGGATTAATATTTCTGTCAACAATACATTTCAAAATTTACAAAGCAGTTTAAAAAGTAAAGGATATAAAATTTTTCCAGAAATTAAAAATTCATTACTTTCGTACTGCACAAGTTTTTGAAAGAATATTTGATAAATCCAGCAACAGATAAAAAAAAAAAAAGAAAACTATTTGTAAATCAGTGATCTTTTGCCAACTTTCTCAAAAAAAATAAAAAATAAAAAGATCTTTTTGCCAAGAAAAACTTCAGTAAATAAAAAAAAAGCATCATATAGATGTACTATAAACTAATAAATCATTTTTCTTAAAAAAAAACAATAAATCATTTCTCAAATCTTGTAAAATAGTCAGCAAATAAATTTTCTATTAATGGAAATTTCAATTGATATGGAAGTATTTAAAGAAGTTATTTCTAATCTAATTTAAGGTCATCCTAAAATAACTATACTTGATCCACATATCAACCTAAATTGATATTGTCTGAACTTGATTTATAGATTAACTTCATTTAAATTATTTAAAATGATTGAAATTTATTTAAAATTAAAATAATATTTTTATTTAAAGTTAATATTAAGAATGATATGACTTCATTTGAAACTAAAGATGACTCGAAATTATCCATTTCTTTTACATCACAAATCGATAATCCGATCTGTAATTCGAAATGATTCCATTTGAACTTGACTAAAGAAAATAAGTGATTCAAAATTAATTTGATCTATAATGTTTCAACCTAAAATTGACTATACTTTAATACGTTCGACCCAATCTGTTTACTATTTCTAGGTACTCGTTTTGGAGAAGTAAATTCTTAAAATATAATACTTTGTAGAAAGTTACTTTCTGAGAAATTGGACTCTATATTCTTTATTTTGCCATTCTTTTGAAAGTATACCAAATTTATATTTGATTCACTTGCTCTTTTAGAAAAATATATTATAAAATAATATTTTATCTCTAATTTATTAATGTAAATAGTTCTGCACATCAAATAAATATAAAATAATATATTATAGAATGTATCTTTCAATTTCTCTAAGGAAATTATACTTACTGATCTTCTTTTTAATAAATTACTTCATTTATATTGAAAAGTTGAAGGATCAAAATAAAGTGAAAATTGCAATTATTTACAATCAAATATGGATAAATTTTTACTTTCTAGAAAATTGAATTTCCTTAGTCGAATTCCTTAAAAACAAACAAGATATTTCAAACCTGAATTTTTGCAATCCACAAAGACTTTTCAGATTAAATTTTAACCATATATTTCTGCCACAATTCTCTGTATACGAGCCAAATTTCATGAATTAATTTCACATAACTAATGAGAATGGAATTTAGAATAAAATAAAGAATTTTGAAAAAATCCAAAGAATAATTATTAAATTATTACCATGATTGATTTTAATTTGTATTTACATGCCAAAAAAATATTTTAGCATGCTCTGATACTAATAAAAAATAATTAAAAAATAAGTCAAGAAACTTATCTGTGGGATTATTGCCTGAATTATCAATTATTACTTATTCTACCTTTATGGAAAGTTATTCTATTTAACAACTGCCCATTTACAACTGCTTGACCTATGGAGTGAATTTTCTATTATATGGACAGATCAAACCCGTAAATCTAACATTCTTAATATGAAAAAATAAAATATAAATATTTTATATGTATAATAGAAGGTAAACAAAAATTGAACAAACATTAAAAAAATTTAGAAACATCGTAATGTGTTCTATTCTAGGGGACATATGTCTCTTGCCAGATAATAAATCTATTTTCCACAGATTTCTTTCATCAGTTTCATATAAAATTTAATTACTCATGGATTTGCAGTATAATTATGATGAATTTTAAATAATTAAAAATTTACTATCATTTTATAATATATTATTATTTTATATAAAAATTATTTTAAATAAATAAAATTATAAAATTATAAATAATTTAATTTAATGAATTTTTTTAATAAAAAATAAAATACATGATTTTGTTTTTTATTAGCTTTTTTGTCTCTTAATTTTTTTAATTTTTTATTATATAGAAAGTTAAATAGTTATTTTTTAAATCTTAAAAAGGACAAATGTGGAGAACTTTCTATATTGTTATATTTTTTAAATTATTTTTATGTAAATAACTATTTATATTTTAAACTTTTCACTTTTTTTATTAATTGAGAAAATTAAATATTTAATTATTAGTTAGTTGCTATATAAAAAATAAAAATATATTATATTACAACTTCTCAAAGTATTGTGTTGCTAATGCAATTGTTGCCAAATAATGCAATTGTTGCCAAATAATAAATATTCTTCTAAAATTAAAATTTAAATTTAAACTATATATAACGATTAATATTATTTAGATTTAAATAAAATAAATACTGACATAGTGGAATATTATCAGTCTTTTCAATACTTTTTTATTTAATTAGTTTATATGATTCTTAATTTAAATATTTTAAAATTGTTTAATATATAAATAATTCATTACTATAAATACAATATTTATATTTAAATATAATGTTTTAACTATTATTATAAATTTTAAATACTAAAATTTAGAATGATAATGCAAATTATTCAAATGATAAATATTAAAAAAGTGTTAATATGTTATTATTGCTAACATTTCCAAAAAGAAAAAAAAAAAAAAAGAAGAGCAACTGACAAGGAAGAAAAATTTTTGTCCTATTCTGCATATTTTTTTTTGTTTTATGTTTTTATTGACTATGTAATTATGAAAAATATACCTGTTTATAGTAATATATACTAATTCATTAAATTTTTTAGGAAAAACTATAGAAAAAATTATGTAATTTTTATGATTTTATTTAAAACTTTGAGATTTAGTTTTTATTTATGATATATATCATTAATCACATAAATAAAAAAATATACAATTGGCAACGTATATCATGAAATTCAATTAATGTATTATTTTGATACAAACTAAATCTCATTATTCAAATAAAAAAAACTAAATTATAAAATATTTTTTTCAATTTTTTCAATTAAATTTAATTAATTGATGAGTTTATTGGCTAATTCATTAATTCAACTATTTAGATTAGTTTGATTATATTGAAAACCATCAAATTAATTTTTTTAAAATTAAGCTTCTATTTTGTAGGCAAAAATTTAAACTTTTATGATTTTAAAATTAAAAATAAAAATAAATTCGAAAAGTCGGCCATAGCAAATTGGATCTACGAATAATCGTGACCCCTGAGACCCAAAAGTCTCGCTGCTCGCTTCCTAACATATTCCAGTTCACGAATTGAACTGGCAAGACGTGTTTGAAACCCAGTTCTTTTGGAATATTGATCCGTTAAATTGACCTCAGTGTGGCGAGGAAAACAACAAAGAAAGGAATGGATTGTTAGAGGTTGTTTTACAGAGATGCAGTGCCATTCACAGCAACTGTGTCAGTAGAATGCTCAAATGTCGGAGTAAACACTCTGTTCAAAGCAGCCTCCTTAAAAGGGATGAGCTATTATGTCTTTATCGTTTACTCCTGTGCAATTTCAACTCTTGTTCTCATCCCTGTATCCTTCTTCTTCAATTTTCGCTGGTCGATCTTTTTTTGAAGTCATATATCTTTTCATTCTTATTAATCTCTCTCTCTCTCTATATATATATATATATATATATATATATGATGTATCTGTGTATCTGCCATATGCAGCAGCAGCCTAGTTCTTCCATCACTACAGTTGTCTCTTTTCTGTAGGATCTTCCTTCTTGCGCTTATTGGGTAATATCTCATATATCTCATCAACGTTTGTTTTTGATGAATTAGGCTTTGACCGCTATTCAAACTCCCATCTTAAAACCCTATTGATGATCTTCAACTCCAATATTACTGAACTAAAGATTGTTAATTTTCACAGGTTTTTAGCTCAGATGGTTGGATATAAAGATATAAAATATAGTTCTCCAACTCTTTCTTCAGCCATGAGCAACCTAACTCCAGCTTTTTTACCTTTGCGTTCGCGGTGCTTTTCAGGTTATCAATCAATCTCCCCCATCTCCCTTCCTATTTGATTCATTAATCTTAATTTCCATCTTCTTAACCTGACTATAAGAAGCAAAAGAACTCAAGCTAAAGTGGTTGGAACTGCAGCATCAATTCAGGTGCGCTAGTTGTGGTCCTGTATAAGGGCCCAACAATTTTAGGCGCTGCTGCATCTCCAACACCGACGAAGACCATGTCGTTACATTGGCTTCTGGGCTCTGCATCGTCAGATTGGCTTATTGGTGGCCTCTTGCTTTCTACTCAGTATCTTATTTATTCACTTTGATACATTCTTCTGGTGCATACTCTAAATTTTTTCAATTTAGGAATCCACTTAGTGGAGCTCAACCATCAAGTAATTATGTTAGTTATACTTAGTCTAGATGTCACCCAAACTAGTTCGTAGTCATGTGTCGTGGTGCATAACTTTAAGAACCAAATCTCATAAGATTTCAATTCATTTTTAAAGAAGTCTGAATCCTGATGATGACATTGGCAGTTTTAATTTTTTATGTCAACACGTGGACAAAGTTTTGGCACAAGCTTTCCATAGATCAGACATAACTGACATTAATATTAAACTAAGTAGATATATTAGTCATTAAAAGGGAATGATGAATTGATCATACTTGATTTTTGGACCACAAACTTGGGTTTTTTGGAATCTTTCATCCATAATAAAAATAAGTACCAGATCAAAATTGATTTATTTTCCTGTAGCTTGGTGTCGGCTGAGATTATGAAGATATGCCCCACAGAGCTACTTGTGACCTTTCTCTTCACCTTGTGTGTAACCATCATACCAGCACCAGTATGTTTTATTGCAGAAAAGAACTCTAATGCTTGGCGATTAAGGCCCGATACAGCATTGACTGCTATTCTATAATCTGTAAAAATCAGATTTTTTTTTTCTCCGAATATTGGGTGAGATTGAAATGACCCACTAAATATTGTCTACATATGTGATATTCTACATGTATCTGTTTTAGGGAATTTTTGGGCCATGCTATAGCACTGCTGTTCACTCATGGGGAATACACCTGGAGGGGCCTGTCTATGTAGCAATTTTTAAGCCATTATCAATTGCTATTGCTGCTATTTCTGGCGTCATATTTCTTGGGGATGCTCTCCATCTTGGGATGTATGTGCTCATGCTTTTCTTAATTGTTCTTCGTTCCTTTTCTTATCTAGGAACAGTCAATTTCACAAAGGAATATTCTCACAAGTTAATAATGAATCCGGGTTACCTTTTTTTTTTTTGGGGCAGAATTACTGGAGCTGTAGTAATAGCAATGGGGTTTTATGCTATGATGTGGGGAAAAGCAAATGAAGAAAGATCATGTGAGGATCATTGTAAGTTATTGGGTTCTAGTGAAAAGGCCACTGTTATGCAAAACTCCATTAATGACGTGTAGAAAAAGAAAAAGAAAGGAGTTTAACGATTTTCTATATAGTAGTTTTAGTTCTTTTTTTTTTTTAAAAAAAAAGAATCTCAAAAAGAGAATTGAACTTAAATCTTTACTCAAAGAAGAATGCATTTTATTGATTAGCTTATTTCTATATGTGCAACTAGTTCTTATTTAAGAGGATAATTGTATTTGAGAGGGAAATATTTCATGAAAACTAGATATAAGAAATTGTTAGATATTCTATTGTACATAAATTTGGTATATTTTGCATTTACATATATTTTCATTCATCATTTGAATTACAAATATATAGATAATAATAAAATATCAAAAAAATATAAAAATGATTGAAAAAGTGAAATATAAGCCTAATAGTAATTTAAACTTTTACGTGTCAGTGCGATTCTGACATAAACTTTAAAAATTATTAAAATGAGTTATAATTATAAAACTGAGTCCAACATTAGCCCAATCCATGTATTTGTGGTATAATTTATGGTTAAATTTGTATTAAAAGATTATGAAATTTTATTGATATACATTTTATATGATGAAATTTTATTAATATACCTTTTATATTTATGTATTTCATGATTGTGATGTATTACACTATTATTAATTTTGACAAAAATGCATGTTGGACTAATATTGAACTCAATTTCACAATTTTAACTTATTTTAATAATTTTTAGAGATTTAGATAGAATCGTACTAACATGCACAAATTTGAATTTAAATTACCATTATGTCTAAAATATATTGTTGATATTTTTAATGAAAATGATACAACATTTAAAATTATAATTTGACAAGATTTATATTCAACTCTATCATTATTATAAATCACGAATAAACTCTTTGATGATTTTTAAATAAGTTTAACATCTATAATATTATTTATAAGTTGAAAATTACAATTAAAAATATGGTGAAAGATTCAAACTCCAAAACAGATAAAACTCTGATAAAAAAAATAAATGGAACTTGCATGAAAGTAAACTTTATTGATATATATACAATACTCATAAAGCAAACCTAAATTTATTTGGCTTAACAAATATGTAATAATAAAACAAAATAAAATAAAAAAGACATAAATTTGCATAATTTGGTGTATGATTATATCGTGGTAAAATATACTGATTACTTTAAGAGATACAAAATAAAATAGAGATCAATGATACTCAAGTTCTAAACCTAAAAACTTCCATTTGCTCATTACTCTTTAAATTGAAATCGGCATTTAATACATGTTGCACCTTCTAAAAGCTAGGCTACATGTAAAACTCACATAAAATTAGATTGACAAATAAACTATTGATCATGTATATTTATAGTGCTGATCCATAAAATTAAAGGGCTTAAGTAGGTCAACATGTATATCAGACCCAGGTCTATGTTACAACATGAACTTAATTAATATGTGTTGTTTCATTTAAGTATCACACGTGCCATTTTTTTTCTTAAAAAAATAGAACTGTATGTATATTAGTATTGAACTGCATGTACATTGATCTTAATTGTATGTACATTATGTCCATAAAATTGATTAATGAAAAATACACTAGGTTTCAATTAATACTCTACCTAGAACATACAAAATTCTAAAAAATTTTGTTAATATAGATTGGTCTTGCACGTAATTTAGTCCATTAATTTTGAAATGCATTGTTCCTTAATTGCATGTATATTGAAATTCATAAAATAGATTAGTGAAAGTACATTAATGTTGAAATGATACTCTAGTAACAATGTAACAAATTCTAAAAAACTTTGTTGATATACATTGTTTATGCATGTACATTGGTACATTAATTTTGAACTGTATTGTTCTTTAACTGAATGTATATTAGTTTTGAATTGCATATATATTGGTATTGAACTACATGTACATTGGTTCTTAATTGTATATACGTTAGTGAACTACATATACATTGAAATCCATAAAATAAACTAATGAAAAATATATTAGTTTTGTATTGGTGTTCTAGCAACAACATAACAAATTCTAAAAAGTTTTGTCGATATACATTATTCCTACATATACATTGGTCAATTAGTTTTGAACTGCATTGTTTTTATGTGCATTACTCCTTTCATTTATCTATTTATATATTTCAATATATATGCAGTTCAATACTAATATATATATAATTCAACACTAATGTACATGCAGATTAATATAAATGCACACACAATATGATACAAAATGTATATACAATTAATAACTAATGTATATAAGTCACACGTGTGACATTTAATAAAATAGTGCATTTTGATTTTTGGTGCATGAAACAATATGGACGCAGGTCCATAATATAATTTACGTAAGTACATGAACAAAAATTAAACACGAGATAAGATGCTTGTTTTTAGAGGTGACAGTTTATGATCCGATTCGAACTACCCAAAAAAGGCAACCCGAACTCAACTCGAACCCAAGGCAAATTCAAAATGACCTGAATCCAAACGATCAAAAAAATTTTGGGTCAGATTGGGTTGAGTAAGGGTCAACCCGACGGATCAAGTCAAAACTGATGAGAATGGATCAACTCGTGACCCGATCCAATTGACTCGATGACAATATAAAAAAAGAAAAATTTTATTACTTATAAAAGGTAGAATAATTAAAGTAAAAAGAAAAAAATTTTATTTCAAAAATAATATTTAGATTATTTAATTAAATTTAAATTTGAATTTAACCTTGATATTTTTATTTAAAATATATTGAAATTTGTGTGTTTTAATAAATTTATTAATTTTATTGTGATTTTTATGTGCCTAAATTATAATTTATTATTTATTATAATAAATTATTTAGTAATCATAAAAATGATTTATTATTATAAAATAATTTTATCATAATTTTTAAATTATCTAGTGCAGTGATATATATTATTATGATAATATTACTTATTTGTATATGTAATTTGGTTGACACTATGTTGTGACAAAATATTATTATGAAAAAGTATGTCATAATTTATCTTATATGTTCATCTATTATGAAAAAAAAAATTAGTTAAAAATTTGTGGGCTTAATAATTAAGAAACTTCAAAAATTTTCACAAATTTTTAATTATATTTAAAATTTTTAATTGAGTTAATTGCACCATAATTTGATGAATTGAGTTTATACTCCAAGTCAAAATCAACATTTAATAAAGTGTATATTTATACTCAGTTGATCCTTATATTTTTTTTTCAATTAATTCAATCAAATTCAAAATTAAGTTTAAATCTTACTAAGATAATATTTTTATTTTTTCTCAATCTAAATAGTTTTTCACAAAAATATCAAAATTCTATTTTTATTTTATTTGATAAATAAATAATGTTATACTAATTTTATGTTTTAAAAATTATAAATTTTATTTTTATATATTTAAATAATAAATTAATAAATTCTTAATTTTTATTTTAAGGATAAATTTTTGAGAATGTTTAGATTCATATCATGTATTTGATTTTTAAAATATTTTTATTTTAAATAGTTTAATTAATTTACTATTTAAAAATATATAAATTAATTTTTTAAGGAGAGAATGAGAGATTGCGAAATATATAAATCATAAATTTAAATTTTAAAATTTTATATTTTAAATGTAAATATAAAATTATCAAATAAAAGTATATAATAAATTTAATTAATTAAAAAAAGAGATTAAAATGAATAAAATTAAAAGTATCATCTCAATTAAGCTCATGTAATTGATTTTCTAAATATTTCTTAAAATTTTTAAATTATTTATTATTTAAATATAAAAATTAAAATTTTAAGAAGAGATTGAGAGAAAAATTTATAAAATGTGATATTGAGAGATTTTATGAATTATAAATTTAAAATTTTGAAATTTATAGATTCAAATATAAAATTAAAAAATTTCATATAACAATATATAATAAATTTATTTAAGAAAAAAAGATTAAATTGAGTGTAAAATAAAAAGTATCATCTTAATAAAGTTCATGTAAATAAATTTTTTAAAATTTTATTTAACTAGTTTAAATAATTATTATATAAATATAATAATTAATTTTTAAGACGAGATTGAGAGATTTTATGAATTATAAATTTAAATTTTAAAATTTTTATTTTTAATTAAATATAAACTTAAAATTCATCATCTAAAATATAAAATAAATTTAATTAAGTAAAAATAAGATTAAATTGAATAAAAATAAAAATAACATCTTAATTAAACTCATGTGATTGATTTTTTAAATATTTCTTAGAAGTTTTTGTTTGAGTAGTTTAAAATTTTATTATTTAAAATATAAAATTAATTTTTTAAAGAAGATTGAGAGAAATTTTTTTAAAAAAAATTAGAGATTGAGAGATTTTATAAATTATAAATTTAAATTTTAAGAATTTTAAATTTAATTTTAAATATAAAATTGAAATTCATCAATAATAAGTAAATAATAAATTTAAATTGAATAAAAATAATATTAAATTGAATAAAAATAAAAGTTGTATACTAATTAAGCCATAAACATAATTTTAGGCGTAATTAAACTAATTAAAAAAGTATAAGGTCAATTGACTCTAAAAACACTTTACTAAATTATGTTTTTTATTTGAGATATAATTAAAATCAATTTGTCAAATTAAAATGTAATTGATTTAATTAGAAGTTTTAGATACAATTTAAAATCGCATAAAGATTTGAATTTAGAGTAATTAATTTAAATATTTGTCATAATTTTTTTAAATGATTTAATAAGTAAAAGAAATTTATCACAATTTTACTTAATTTTTTATAATAATTGTAATAAATTTGATTTTTTTCATGATAAAATCACATATTAAGATAAATATAATTTTATCACACAAATTATTATCATAATACATAAATTTTTTTTTATAATGAATGATTTTCTATCTTAAACATTATATATTTGTTTGTAAATTAATTAAGTTATGATATATGATTTGAATATAATTTTATGTGGACTTAATTCAATTAGTTTCATTATATATAGTTATTTGCTTAAAAAATAAATTATATTTAATTGATTAAGCATTTAAATAAAAACAAAAAATTTTAATCAAGTTTCATTTTACATAAATCTATCTTACTAAAAATAAATTTTTAAGAGAAAATTATTATTTTTTCTCTTAAGAAATTATTAGAAAATATTGCATAATGATAAAAAAATTCAAATGGACATTTTAAAATTGAATAATAAATGGCTCAACTTAACCCAAAATATCAATTTTAAGAGTAAATCTAAACTCAATCCAAAATTCTTTCTGCAGGCACGACCTAATGAGCGACTTGAATCCGTCCGAAACTAGGGGGACACAACCCAAAAATGCATCGATTTAGAAATCACTCAATTCCAAAATTACCCAATCCAAAAATGATCAAACCTGACCCGTTTGGCCCCTTTATTTGTTTTCCAGAGCCCCAATATCCATCACATATAAGTACACTAATTATTTTAACTCAAAGCTAATATAGACTTACAAAATTCCATCCCTTTTGACTTGTGATAAATAGATGATGATGAGTGATAATGTTAGCTAACTAGTAAAAATTCAAGGTATATGCAATAAATCTCCACCTTAATTTAAAGTCTATAATCTTCAAATGCATAAAATTAATAGATTATTTCTTCAATTTCTTTGTTAAGTCTCTAATGGGATAACACAGGTGTAGCAAATGTGAATTGAGTACTATGTGAATTTGCTAATTACAAGAAGCTTAATCATCATGTTAGATAGATTGTCATCAACACTATTTTTTTCCTTAAATATTCAATAAAATAATATCACAAATAAATAACATCATAAATGAAATAATATTTTTAATCTTCAAGGAACATTGGATCCTTTGTCAAATAGATTGCACTCCAACTATAACAATGGATGACAATCATCTATTGTATCGAGCTTATCAAATAAATATCTCAATCAGATACCTTCATTATAGCGTTAGCTATTATTATGTACTCTACTCCTACGGTGAACAATACAATAATGTACCACAAAATATCAAGAAAATGCCAATAATAAAAAAGAGAAAATAGGACTTCTATTGAATCGAAACAACTTCTCACATATGAAGAAAATTGACATGTATGCTAAACTTAAGTAGACACTTGAGGTAAGAACGTGGAACATGTTTCACATTCTCATCCTAATAAACATTGACTAAATAAAATATTCAAACTATTCACACCTGTTACATCACTACTTCTAAAAAATAAAACCATAATTGAAGTGAAACATGATTAGGTCTTATATTAACTTCCAACAATCCACCCTCTTAATTCAAGCAAGGTGTTGTACACCATTCAAGTCTCACAACTTCTTGAATTTTTTTCTCAACTAATGCTTTAATGAGTTTGTTACCTAGCTAGTTATATTCAGTGTTATAATATTGGAGCTCAACTTTTCCTTTAGCTACTAGCTTTCAGATAAAATGATGGCATAATTCAATATGTTTTTATCTCTCTTGATGAACTAGATTTTTTTTTTTGATAATGCAATAGTAGACTTGTTTTCATAGAAGATTGTGCAGGTCTTTCTTGCTTTTCCTTCAAATCTACTAGAATTCTTCTCAACTAAGTGGCTTGACCTGTTGTTTTTGTAGTAGCCATATATTCAACCGTGGTGCTTGATAATGCTATTGTTAAATCAAGCTAGAGCAGTAGTAAGAGGCATGGACAATTACTGTTACTATTGCATTGAAGCTATAATTATAGCTGAAAATTGAAGTTACTAGTGTTACTATTGATGATAGCAAGTGCTGACATTTTTGTTGTATTCTTTTTGTATAATTTACTCTTTAGTTTTTAGTGTTTGAATGTGATATTTTATTAAAGCATGATTGTAAGATTTTGCTTGATTTAAGCAAAGATACAAGTTCAAGTGATCTTGTTTAAATTAAGGAAAAGCTGGTAAAATAGTTGTTAAGTCATACTTGGCCATACCATGACTAAATTTTGTAACTATTATCTATGAAGATGAAATAAGAGAGTTGTTGTTGATCTTCACTATAATTTCTTTCTCTTGTTTCCTTTCATTTTACTTTATAAGCTTTGAACAAAATCCATCAAATGGTATTAGAGCTGAATTGATCTTAAAACCTTATGGAATAAGAGAAACAAAAGTGAGAAAAGAAGAGAGTTTTAGCTTGCAAAAGAGAGAAAGCAAGTGAGTGAAACCCCACCAAAATAACCTGAAAACACTTATTTTTTAGTCATGGCTTCCTTAACATTTTCTAGAACAACTCCTCCAACCTTTAATGGTGAAAATTACCATATTTAGGTTATCAAAATGAAATCCTACTTATGAACATTTAATCTTTGGGAGCTTGTTGAGACAGCGAAGGAACGAAATCCTCTCCCTAAAAATCCAACTCTAAATTAGATCAAACATCATTCGGAGGAAGATGCCAAGAGATATAAATCACTTTCTTGCTTACACATAGTTGTAAGTAAAGTAATTTTCACCAGAATCATGGCATGTGACACAACAAAGTAAACATGAGAAAAGTTGAAGGAGGAGTTTCAAGAAAGTGTGAAAAACAAACCAAATGCACGTGTTTAACTTGAGGAAAGAGTTTGAGCTACTGAGAATAAAGGATTCAAAGACTATTAAAGTGTATGTTGACAGGGTCATAAAGGTTATCAATCATATTAGATTGCTTAATGAAGGCCTCCTTGAGAAGAGAATTATTGAGAAGGTAATGATGACTCTTCTAGAGAGATTTGAAGCCAAAATCTCATCCCTTGAAGACTATTGAGACCTGACACAACTCACTCTCATTGAGCTTGCCAATGCTCTGTAGGCTATTGAGTAGAGAAAGGCATTTATAGAGGAAGAGAACACTAAGAATGTCTTGTTTTCAAACCAGAAGAAAGCTCAACGTGATGTAAGCAACAAGCAATCTAATGACAAGAAAGACAATGATAAGAAGAAAAGTGGTGGTGGTAAATATAAGGGAAGAAATGACAAGTTTCCTTTTTGTACTAATTACAATAAGAGGACTCATATTGAAAGATTTTGCTAGTATAGACCTGGTATGTAATGCATGTCTTACAAGCAATTTGGACATGTGGAAAGGGTATGCAAAGTAGGGCAAAAACAACAATAAGCTCTACTTTAGCAAGCATAAGTTGTTAACAAACCCTAAACCTCAAAAAGAGAAACTCTTCATGGCTTTGGTTTATGAAGAATCTAATGCTGCCAACAGTCACTCTTCAGTTTGGTTAGTTGACAGTGGTTGCACAGAACATATATCAAATGATTTTAAGAACTTTAAAGCTCGTGATAGAAGCTACTCTTTTAAAGTGAAGATTGGAGATGGAAAATTACTAGAAGTGATGGGGAAAGGTGTTGTCATAGTAAGCACACTCTCATGTATTAAAGTCATCTCTAATGTTTTTTTGTACCTATAATTAGCTATAACTTACAAAGTGTTGGTCAACTAGTGGAGAATGATTATTCTATATTTTTTAGAAAGAAAAATGTGAATTTTGTGATCCGTCTAGTTATTGTTTGCTGTTAGTGAACATGTCTAAAAGAAACTTCTTGATTGAATAGGAAAATGTTGAAATTAAGGCTTGCATCAGTAGTATTGATGATTCATCTCTTTAGCATAAGAGGTTAGGACACTTTAATTACAAGTCTATTGTTGAAATGTAAAGAAATGAGATGGTTAGTGATTTGCCTATTATTAGTGACCTAAATGAACTGTGTGGGGGTGTGTTTGCTTGGCAAACAAACCAAACTTCCTTTCCTAACTGATCAAACGTAGAGAGCAAGTAAGACAATCCAGTTGATACACACTGATATGTGTGGTTTTATGCTAAATCCCTCTTTATTTGGTAGTAGATATTTCTTGATATTTATTGATGATTTTAACAAGTTTTGTTGGGTGTTTAAAGCAAAAGACTGAGGTGTTGGATTGCTTCATTAAATTCAAGGTAGTAGCTAAGAATTCTTATTCTAAGCACATCAAGGCACTCAGAACAGATAGTGGAACTGAGTACACCTCTCATCAATTTGAAAGTTAATTGCAAAGATTTGGCTTCCATCATTACTGTGGCATATGCTCCACAACAAAATAGAATTAGTGAAAGGAAAAACATATCCATCATGAATATGGCAAGGTGCTTAATGTTTGAGAAGGAAGTCCTAAAGGAATATTGGGCTAAAGCTATCAACACTATTGTTTACTTGCTTAATAGATTGCCTACTAAGGTAGTTGAAAGCAAGACACCATTTGAAGCTTGGTTTAATGCCAAACCCACTATAAGCCATCTTAAGGTGTTTGGTTGCTTATGTTATGTTCATGTGCTTGATGCAAAGATTGACAAATTGAGTCATAGAGCTAAAGTTAGAGTTATGATGGGGTATAACAACAACTCTAAGGCTTATAGAGTGTTAAAGGTGGAAACTAATAAGATTATTATTGCTAGAAGTGTCAAGTTTGATGAGGATACTTCTTGGAATTGGGAATATGGTGCTGTTGTGAATAAGAATTCAATTAAGGATGTTTTAACCTAGGAACAAGCTGCTAATGATGAAGAAAAATCAAATTTTGATTAAGAGTTTATTGTGAGAGACACAAGAACACTTTAAAACATTTATGACAGGTGTAATATGGCATCCTTAGAGCATTAATAGTGATGCCATCAATTCTCCATAATGAAAGGCAATAATAGAGGAAAAACTGATGATGATTGAAAGAAACAACACTTGGCAGTTGGTAACAAAGCTAAAACAAAAGAAAGTAATTGACATAAAGTGGGTTTTTAGGGTCAAGCTTAATCCAGATGGTTCAATTAACAATCATAAAGCAAGGTTGGTTGTGAAGGGTTATGCTAAAAAATCTAGAATTGATTTCACAAAGACTTTTGCCCCAGTTGCTAGATTCGACGCAATTAAATTGCTGTTATCAATTACAACTCATAATAGTTAGTGTGTCTTTTAGTTGGATGTCAAGTTAGCATACATCAGTGGAGAGTTGGTGGATGAGATTTATGTTAATCAACCTCAAAGATTTAAGATTGCGGGGCTTGAAGATCATGTGTACTTGTTAAATAAAGCCTTATATGGTTTAAAGCAGGCTCTTAGATCTAGGTACAACAAGATTGATATGCATATATTGAGTTTGGCTTTTGAAAGAAGTTGCAATGAAGCAACTCTATATGTTAAGCAATCTCAAAAGCAAGTATTAACTGTGCCTCTCTATGTAGATTACTTACTTGTCATTAGTAGCAGTCAAAATATGGTACATTAGTTCAAGAAAGAGATGAAAAAGGTGTTTGAAATGAATGACTTGGGCTTATTTCTTATTTCTTAGGTATTAAAGTGTTGCAAACTAGTCAAGATCTTCATTCATCAAAAGAAGTATGTTGAAATGATCTTGGAGAAGTTTACAATGTCAAATTGCTAATCTATTACAACACCAGTAATGAAAAGTGGGGTAAAAGCTGGTGTTTATATGAGTTTGATTGGAAGCTTGCTTTATTTATCATTTGCCAAGCCTGATATGATGTTTGCCACAAGCTTGCTTTCCAGGTTTATGCATTCTCCAAGTCAAATTAATTTTGTTATAGTAAAGACGATCTTGAGGTATGTGAAAGGCACAATCAATTTTGGAGTGCTTTATAAGAGTTCTTGCTATACAAAGTTGATTCGATTCACTAGTAGTAACTGGGTTAGTTTTGAAAATGATATGAAAAACACTTCAAGGTCTTATTTTTTTGGTGATTCTAGTATGGTGAGTTGGCATAGCAAGAAATAAAGTGTGGTAGCTCAATCCATAGCTGAGGCAGAGTACATGACAACTACAACTGTTGTAAATCAAGCTTTATGGTTCAAGAAATTTCTTGTTAATTTAGGAAATGATGAAGATAAAGCTGTGGACATATTGTGTGACAACAAATTTATTATTGCAATGGCTAAGAACCCTGTGTTTCATGGCAAGACCAAACATATCAAGAATAAGTTTCATTTCTTTAGAGAAGTTGAGAAGGAAGGAGAGATTAAACTCATACATTGTAGGTTTGAGGATCAACTAGGTAACATTCTCACAAAGCCTTTATCTAAGACTATATTTAAAGAAATAAGAAGAAAGTTAAGCATGTATTCCAACACTTGTGTCAAGGAGGAGTGTTAAACTAAGCGGGAGCAGTAGTAAGAAGCTTAGAAGAGCTACTGCTACTATTGCATAGAGCTATAATAGAAGCTGAAAATTGAAGCTGCTAGTGCTACTGTTGATGATAACAAGTGCTGGCATTTTTATTTTCTTCTTTTTGTATAATTTACTTTTTAGTTGTTAGTGTTTGAATGTAATATTTTATTAAAGCATGGTTGTAAGATTTTGCTTGATTTAAGTAAAGATACAAGTTAAGGTGATCTTACTTAAATTAAGGAAAAACTGGTGAAGTAGTTGTTAAACCACACTAGGTTATACCATGACTAATTTTTGTAACTATTATATGGAGATGAAATAAAAGTTATTGCTGATCTTCTCTACAATTTCTTTCTCTTATTTCCTTCCATTTTACTTTATAAGCTTTGGAAAAAAATATATTAGCTATGCTAGTTTGCTTCTTTGACATCCATGAAATAGCTCTAGACCTAAGATATAATATATAACTTGATGTGCTCTTTCTTTCCTTTAAACAATCTAACCATTCACTATTAGTAAATGGAAGAAGAATGTTGCTTTTGCCTTTCACATACCTAATCCCATAATTTATAGTCTCTTGAATATATCTTAAAATTCTTTTAGTTACTCCAATATGATGACTATTAGGGTTATGCATGAACTTGAAAATGAGAATCACAATAAGCATAATATTAGAATGTGTGTGAGTGAGATACATCAATCCCTTTACCAAACTTCTGAAGTGTTTTTCACTTATTTTTTCAGCCTCATGATTCAAGGAAAGTTTGACATTTGTATTGAGAGAAGTTTTGACAACTTTACAATTTGACATGCCCAACCTTTTCAAAAAATCACTGCCATATTTTCTTTGATAAACGAAAATTCCATTATCATCTTTTACAACTTCAACACCCTGCAACATTCTTAAATCAATCATATCAAAAGCCTTCATCATTGATGCTTTTAAGGCTTTCATCATTTCATAATTGAACTCTTAGTACATGTCATATCATCAACATATAAACACACTACTAAGAACTCATTTCCATAGGTTTTAACATATAGAGTATGCTCACTTGCACTTTGACTAAAATTATTATGAGCAAATTAAGTGTCAATCTTACTATACTAAGCTCTTAGTGTTGTTTGAACCCATATAATGATTTGTGCAATTTGTTACTTTATGCTCTAATCCATTTTTTCAAAGTCTCTAGGTTGTTCTACATACACATCCTTAAGCAAATCACCAATGAGAAAAGTACATTTTATGTCTAGTTCATAAATTAGCCAACTATTATGAGCTATGAAGGCTAAGATTGTTCTCACCATATCAAATCTTATCACAGGTGCATAAATTTTTGAAAAATATATATTTGAGATTTAAGCATACCCCTTGATAATAAGTCATGCCTTGTTCCTTTGTAAGGTAACATCTAGATTGAACATGCACTTTTATATCTATTTAAAACCAATTGCTTATTTTTTTAATAGGCAGATCCACCAAACTCCAGGTATGTTTTTCTCAATGGCAGCAATCTCCTTTTCCATTTCCTTAACCCATTCTTCCCTTACAATTGTAGCTTTAAAACAAAGGCATTTCATTAAAAAATAAGCAAATTCGCTAAAGGCATAAATGTCAATTAGACTCATTACCTTTCTTGGTAGAGAATCATTAACAAAGTCTACTATTAAAATAGACGGTGCAGGACAACTTGTACTTTCCAAATTATAATTGTCAAACTCTATAAACATAAATGTTGCATCTCCATCTTTTTAATCCCAGGCTTCATCTTCATGACATCACAACTAATAATCAATTCTTTAGTGATTGGATTAAAGAATCCATACACTTTTGTCTCTTTATTATACGAGGCCTGGGATATTATCACAACTAATAAAGAATTGATTACTAAAGAATTGCAATTACTGCTTGGTAAAAGTCTTTTTAGTATATAGTTTTGGATAGGAGTTAGGAATTTCTCTAGTTTTTATAGTGTTTTTATTTTGGAATAAGTTAATTTTTTATTTATTTTATGTTTGCACAAAAATTTCTTAAAAGGAACATAATTGTAGTTTCTAGCAGTAGTTTTACACAAAAATTTCTTAAAAGGAGCATAATTGTAGTTTCTAGCAGTAGTACATAGGCCATTGCATGGCTTATCTATTGGGCCATGAAAAATGGCAGATTCAAATTTCACAAACGCAAAATGAGCTGTCTTTTAAAGGAGAAAGTGACTCGAAAAAATAGACATTCCAAAGGGGAAAAAAGGCAGAATTGAGGAGAGAAAATTGGGTCTATTATCTACACCAAATTTGTAAGAGAATTTTCGGGAGATTTTGGAGAGTTTTTCTTTCATTGTTTTAGAACACAAATCTTCTTCTTTTGAATTTTCTTTTTCTAATTTCAATAGGTTTCTTCTTCTTTTTTTTTTTTTTCCTTCTTCTAAAATGAACTAATTGTTTAATTTTAAGGATTAGAGCCCAAGCCTAATACTTTTCCATGAGTATATAAAAAGATTTTTGTTTCAATTAAGTTGGATATCTCGATTTAACATGTTTGAGCTTAATTAGCTTATGTGTATGAATGACTACATATATGAAATGTTGAGACCCTAGATCATAGAGTGAAAGTAGAAGTCTAAAGTTAATCATAATTTATTAAACTAGAAGACTGAGATCATGAGAGTAGGCTTGAATTCTAGAGATGTTAATGGATTGTTCAAGGAACGTAATGCATTATTAATGAAGTTTATGACCACAAGAGTAGGTATAATTTCAATAGTAATAGGCTCAATTATGCTTGAGAAAGATTGTTGGATAATTTAGAAAATTCATCTTTATGTAAAACCCATTCACATGAGAAATAAAACTCTTGGTATAATTGTCGAAGAGAGTTGTGGTGAACTCGAATTTCCTAGAAATCATTTGCATAAGTTTCTCTTTAATTTAAATTCTATTTTGTCAATTTAATTTAGAATTTTAAGATTTTAGGTTAATTATTCTTTAATAATTTGATAGCTAGATAATAGAAAATATTGGGTTCTTATTGGTACTTATGAAATTTAATCTTTGTGAGAACGATCTCTGCTTTTCATTATATTACCTGAAGTGATTTATGCACTTGCAGGAGTTTTACATGCAACAAGTTTTTGGCGATGTTACCAAAAATTGATTTTTGCTAATATCAATTTCACTTAAGATTTCTATTAATCTAGTATTTAATTTATGCATTTAAAAACTTTATAGGTCTAATTGTGGTTTATTCTTTTAAAAGGTGAAGCTTTTTGTTGAATTAGGTTGGTCAAACCTAAGTCAAAGGCCTCTTTTAATATTCACAATAAAGATTGATAGGTACTAACATCTTGTTTAAGTGTTTGTTTTACAGCTTTTTAAGTTAGGTTTGCATTGGAAGTTGGATGGAAGTCTAAATCTCTAACATTGAGTTAGACATCTAAATTCATAGTCAAGAACTTATAAATCGTGACCGCGACCTTGTAACAAGGATGTATGAACTTGGGCCAGACGAATTGAAGGAGTAAATCGCAACCGCGATCCAACCAAGGAAGACATAAATATCATACAGAGTGATTCACGGTGATGTTAGCCTTCTCAGTCGCGACAACAACTTTTATAGCTGTATGGTGGGAACAAGTCTGCAACCATAACATGCCAAGTGTCCAAGATTACCGTTGAGATATCAAAATTAGTGAGGATGAAAAACTTGTCTAGACTGTGACCTATGAAAATAATTTTTTCTTACAAAAAAAAAAAAAAGGATTTATGGTCACTATCACGTCCAAGAAGGATCTTAATCGCGATCATGACTTTTGGTTAGTATGACAAGTGCGATGACTATATTTATTGGAACACCAATAATAACACGCCACGTGGACTAGCCATTAGACATAAAATAGGGTTCTCTACTGCGATTTTCATTTTTCTAGTGTAAATTGAAAATTCACAATTGTGAAATGCTAGTCACGTCTGTGAATTCAGTCTGACAGGTATTTAATGCAAATTTTGCCTAGCTTACCTTAGAGATTTAGACATAGTTTCTTTGTAACATCTCTTTAGTAGTTAGTGCCTATAAATACACCAGCAAATGGACTTAAATGCAAGAGGATAATCATTGATTATGCCAAAACTCTTGCAAAGTTAATTCTCACAACTTTAATTCTTAATATCTTTGTACATAGTTTAATGTGAGCTTTAAACACCTTGGGGTTGAGTTTGAGAGTAATCTCTTATATAGAAAACTCTTGTTTGGGCTTGAGAGTGAGCCTTAGAAAACTCTTGTATAGATTTGAGTGTTAACCTTGGAAAAACACTTGTAAGGTTTAGTGTGAGCCTAAACATTAAGTTGAGTATGAGCCTGTAAAAGACAAGTGATTAAGCGAAACGCCTGATTGATGAATTAGGGAGTAGATGTAGGGTTGGTTAATACCTAAATCACTATAAAAATCTTATGGTCATTCTTTTTATACTATTTCTCTAATCTTTCATTTTTGTGAGCTTCCTCTAAAATCAAAAGTTCAAATTTGCCACTAATTCAACCCCCCTTCTTGGTGCAATAGGGCCAATAATTGGTATAAGAGATAAGTCTCAATTCAAGCTTTAATTGTGTGAGAAAAGATCAATGGCACAAGAAGGAGTCCACTCTCACCTTAATCCCCACTTTGATGGCAATGATTATGCTCTTTGAAAGCATAAAATGAAGATCTATCTTGATAACGATCTCATCAACTTATGAGATTATATTCTTGAAGAGTGGAACCTTCTAAAAAAGATGGTTGAAGGAGTAGAGGTGACAATTGCAACAGAAGAATGGAATGAAGCACAGAGGAAGACAAATGGGAAGAATGAGAGGATTCTACTAAGCTCCATGTCAAGAAAAGAAATTGAAAGAGTCCAACATTGCCAAACTACACATGCCATATGGAAAGCACTAGAAAACTATCATGAAGGCATAACTCTTCTGAAATCAAGTAGGTTGGAGATGAATGTGACAGAGTGGGCGTCCTTTATGATGAAAGACCATGAAAGCATCACTGAAATAACAAATAGACTCCTCTCTATTGTTACAAACATGAAAAAATTTAGAAGGATTTTTACCAACTATGAGGTAAATACTAAAATCCTCAAATCTCTTCCATTAGATAAATTTAGTGCAATAGTATGCAACATTCAAGAGTCCAATCCAGAGATTGAAAAAGTATTAATCGATGCCCTTATTGGTAAGCTCCTCACTCATGAGACGACTCTCAAGAAGGATGAAGAGATGAAGAAGCTAAAGGGACAAAGAAATAAAGAAGAGAAGAAAACTCTAGCCTTCAAAGCTCAAGAAGATTATTTTAGCTCAAATAACTCAAATAAAAGTGACAAAGAAGAAAAAGAGCTTGCCAAAATATTAAGAAGGACTAAGGAATTGATGAAAAAGGAGAAGAGAAAGAAGAATCCAAAAAAAGTCATCTTCCTATCATCACAAGGAAAAAAAAAGATGAGCTTCAAGGCTACTTGGATGGTGATTCAAGTGATGAAAAAGAAGATGAAGTAGCAAACTTTTGCTTCATGGCTCAAGAGGACTCCTCTAAAGAGGTAAGTGCTTCTCTAGGCTCTTATGATGATTATGATTTGATGATGAGCTTCTTGAAGCTCTTACTTTGAGATGTGATAAATATAAATCACAAATGAAAACTTACAAGAAAAAATGTTCTAAACTATAAAATGAATTTAAATCCTTAAATGATCTTGTAAGTGAGTTGAGAACTTCTAATAAAGAACTCAAAAAGTCTTTAAAGAGTCTTTCTAAGTCTTCATCCTCTCTGAACTCCTTGAGAAAGGAAAAAGATTCTTTAAAGGGTAAAGTTATAAAACTTAGAAACTTCATCTCTAAATTTCACAAGGGGAAGGAAGCTTTAGATACACTTGTTATATCTCAAAGTCCTCCTTTAGTTAGACATAGTCTAGGCTTCAATGGAGCGTCTTCATCTACTTCTTCACTCATTACATTCATTAGAGCATTAAAACCTCAAACTTCAAGTATTGAGGTCATGAGGAAGAGAGGTGCTCCTAGCACTAAGCCATATATGCCTAAGGGTAAAGGAAATGCTCCCAAAGGCTTAAAAGCCAAGCTCAAAGAGCAAATTATGCTTACATTTATAACAAGAAGCATGCTCAACCACACAAACATAAAAAAAATCTCTTCTACTCTTAATCACTCACGCACTTACATACATACTCATCCCCTAAGTATTAGAAGGTCCCTTAGTCATACTAAGGTTATGCATAAGAGAAAAACTCATAAGTCTAGGCTCCAGTGTCATTATTGTATGAGATATGGGGCACATCAATGTATTTTGCCACATTAGTAAGACACATTTCAAATTGGAGGACCCTTATAAGACTAACTTCCAATGACCCAAATATCTTTGGGGACCAAAGCAAAGTGTTTGATATTGGAGGATAGAGACTCTTTCACTAAATTCTCATTATGGAAAATCTCAAGGTGAATGGAGATTGCTAATGAAGAAGGGATAAAGTTTCAAATGCTTATTTAGTATCAAACCATGGATACTAAACTTGTAATATATCTCTTATCCGTTATGTTTTTAACTTAATATAATTATACATACATTTAGGGGGAGTTTTATTGCTCGATATATCTATGCGTTGATATGTTTAATTTGATTTGATTGATTATGTGATGAGTTGAATCAATTCATTTTGCATTTAAGGTTTTTTATATTTCAAATGTCCAAATCAATCGTAAAAAATCATATACTCTATACTAGGATCATATATGAAAATTCTTAAATTTCTAGCCCTAGTTTGTGTGTTCAAGCATCTTTAAATGTTTAAATTATTTTGAATTTATGTTTTTTATATATAAAATTTTCATGCAATTTATGTTTCATCTATTTATCATCTTATGTGACAAATTCTGATCAATTGTGCAAAATTACTTATGTTTGCTATTCGAATTTGAGTTTATACAATTGACAAGTTTGTGGACATTCCCTATCATATTCCTCATTCTCTCTCTTATTCCTTCTTATTTCCTCTTTTTTGATCTTGACAAAAAGAGAGAGATAATTGGCTGAATATATAAGGAGGGAATATATAAAAAAAGGGAGAGAAAATTGAGCTACATTTGTAATAAGCTAAGACAATGATTTTGTTTAGAAAAACTAAGAAAGAGAATGGATTGAGGGGGAGCAATTTGATACTTATGATTTGAATCACTTTACAATCATTCTCTTAGGAACATGCATAACTGATTCTTTATCCTTGACAAAGGCCTTTTTGATCTTGAGAATAAAGATATTGATATGTACTAACATCTTTTTTAAGTGTTGTTTTTGCAATTTTTAAGTTAGGTTTACATTGGAATTTTGATGGAAGTCTAAATCTCTATCATTGAGTAAGACATCTAAATTCGTGATCAATAACTTATAAATCGCGATCGCGACCTTGCAATAAGGATGGATGGAGTTGGACTAGACAAATTCATAGAGAAAATCGTAGCTGCAATCTAGCCAAGGAAGACATGAATATCATATAGAGTAATTCGCGGTGATGTTCACGTTTTTAGTTGCAACTATGACTTTTATAGTTGTACGGAGGGAACCAAGTCTACAACCATAACATGCCAAGTGTCTAAGATGATTGTTGGGTTATCAAAATTCACGAGGGTGAAAAACTTGTCGAGATCATGACCCATGGAAATAATTTTTCCTCACTAAATAGAAGGATTCATGGTCATTATCACATACAAGAAAGATCTTAATCGATATAGCAACTTTTGGTTGGTAAGACAAACAAAATGACTATATTTCTTGGAACGCCAATAGTAGTACGCTACATGAACTAGCGGTTAGAAGCAAAATGAGATTCTCTACCACGATTTTTATCTTCCTAGTGCAAATTGGAAATTCGCGATCGGGAAATGTCTGTCATGATCGTGAATTCAATCTGATAGACATTTAATGAAAATCTGCCTAGCTTACCTTATAGATTTCGACATAGTTTCTTTGTAACATCTCTTTGGTGGTTATTGCTTATAAATACACCACCAAATGGACTTGAATATAAGAGGATAACCATTAATTGTGCCAAAACTCTTGCAAAGTTAATTCTCATAACTATAATTCATTATTTCTTTAATTCTTATAACTTTAATTCACTATTTCTTTATACATAGTGTGAGCTTTAAATACCTTGGAGTTTGATTTGAGAGTAAGCCCTTATATAAAAACTTTTGTTTGGGTTTGAGAGTGAGCCTCAGAAAATTCTTGTATAGGTTTGAATGTTAACCTTGGGAAAACACTTATAAGGTTTGGTGTGAGCTTAAACACTAAGTTGAGTTTGAAGTTGTAAAATACTAATGATTTAGTGAAATACTCAATTGGTGAATTGGGGAGTGGATATAGGGTTGGTTAATACCCGAACCACTATAAAACTCTTATATTCATTCTTGTCCTACTCTTTCTCTGATCTTTCATTTTTGTGAGTTTCCTCTAAAATGAAAAGCTCAAATTTTCCACCAATTCAATCCCCCCCCTTTTTGATGCAATAAGGATAACACTTTAGGTGTATATGATGTTTGAAAAGTTTAGAACTATTTGAATTTGATCCTGAAATCAAACGCACATTTCACAGTCGGTGGTGAATCCAAAAATAGAAAAAGAATTTGCTTAAGGCTACAATGGACGACAAAAAGAAGACTAAGAGTTTTATGAGAATTTGCTATGTCATAAACCCAAAAGACTTAATTAAACGTTGTGAGATCAACCGTTGCTAACAAAAATTTTGAAATCAAACTGATGATTATCTAGATGGTACAATAAAACACACTTGGGGGTGAAACTAATGTGGATTTGAATGTCCATATTACCAATTTTGTTGAAATATGTGTAAGCTCTAAGATTACTCAGACAATAGATGATGCGATTTGATTAAGGTTATTCCCTTTTTCTTTAAGAGATAAAACTAAAAAGTGGCTAAATTCTATGACACCTAACTCATTTGCTCACTTGGGAAAATCTCTTTAAGGCTTTCTTGGAAAAATATTTTCCATTAGGCAAGACCATATAATTGAGGCAAACAATTACAAGCTTTCAACAAGGGTTGGGTGAGACATTATCTAAAGCATGAGAAAGGTTTAAGGAGTTACAAAAAAGATATCCACATCATGGCTTACCAAATTAGTTGATAATTCAAACTTTCTATAATGGGCTTAACCATTTAGTACATATTACCATTGATGCTGCAACAGAAGGTGTACTCAGGGAGAAGTCAACTGATGAAGCTTACGTATTATTAGAAGAGATGACCTCAAATAATAGCCTATGGACAAATGACAGAGGAATCAATAAAATGGTTGCAAGCATTCATAACATTGATACTTACACGATGTTAAATGCTAAAGTGGATGCTCTTGCAAACAAACTTAAGGGGGTAAGTATATATGCTATTAATTCACCATTAGTGAATTGTGAATGGTGTAGTGAAGGGCATATGAGTATATAATGCAAATTAGAGAGTCCGTTTGCTCAAAATTTTATCAAACACGTGTAATTATTTCCAACTTCAATAGGCAACCCCACAATCCTTATTCTAATACCTATAACCCTAGGTGGAGGAATCATCCTAACTTCTCATGGAGCAACTAAGCTAATCAAGTCAAACCTTCTCATTGCCCTGTTTTTCTTTAAAGGCAACAAGGTGGTATACCTATGGGCTAATACAATAAACAAGAGGAGAAGTAACCTTAGGACATACAAAAGTTTTTTATTAAGAAATTTGAAAAGGAGGAGACAAAACAAGATAAGATAGATAAGCTTGAGTAGAGGGTGAATTAAATGAAGCAACCAACTAAAACTTAAAGATGCAAATTAGGCAATTAACAATCAATTTTGGTGCAAGAACATAAGATACATTACCAAGCAAAACTAAAATTAACCTAAGAGAGCAATGTAAGATATTAACTTTAAGGACTGACATAAAGATACTTGACCCCCATTGCAAGGACAACGGTGACAATGAGAAAACAACCATAACAAGGCCAAAATTTCTTAAAAATCCTGAGATTTCAGTCTAAGAAAATGAAGGGGCAGCCCTAAATTTCAGTCTCGATGAGAATAATAAGGTAAAAGAAGCACAAGAGGAAGTAAGCAAGCCTATACCAACAAAATATTATGTTCCACCTATCACTTTCCCTCAATGGTTGCAAAAACACAAGTTGGGTAAGCAATATGAAAAGTTCTTAGAGATGTTAAAACAACTTCACATTAATATTCATTTTGTCAAGGCACTAGCACAATGCCTAAATATGTAAAATTCCTTAAGGATCTTTTGTAGGAAATTTGAGTAATGCGAGATAATAGCCCTTTTCAAATGAGTGTAATGCAATAATTCAAAACAAGCTTCCACCTAAGCTCAAGGATCTAGAGAGTTTCCCCATCCCTTACAAAATTTCTAATTGCAAATTTGATAGAACAATATATGATTTAAGTGCAAATATTAGTCTAATATCTTTTTCTATTTACAGGAAATTAAACCTTAGTGAGATCAAACCATCCATGTTGCAATTAGTGGATCACACTATTAAACACCTGATTGGAGTGGTGGAGAATGTTCTCATGCAAGTGGGTAAATTATACATTTCAATATATTTTATTGTGTTAGACATGGATGAGGATGTGGACACACCATTGATTCTAGGAATTCGCTTTTTGGCAACTGCGAGGGCTATAATTGATGTGAATAGTGGCAAAGTCACCCTAAATGTGATAGGAGAGCCTATTGAATTTAATGTTTTTAAGGCAACACAACAACCTTCTCCTATTGAATATTGTTATAGAGTGGATGTGATTAGTCATTTAATGCAAGAGGTGTTTCAAAAGGAGCATCATAAAGACCCATTTGAAGCTTGCTTGGTTAAAAAGGCATCACCATTTGATGAGAATTATGAAATTGCAAGTGTAGCCCTTTTTTTTTTAAAGCAAATCCTTAATCTAAAAATTTCAATTTTGAGAAAGACAAGGTAAGACTTTTCCCCCTCCTTCCATTGAAAAGGCTCTAATTTTGGAGTTAAAATCTCTCCCTCTTCATCTAAGGTATGCATTTCTTAGTGAAAACCAAACCTTGCTTGTGATAATTTTAGCACATTTAATTAAATTGCAAGAAGAAAAATGGTTGAAAGAGTTAAAAGAAAGGAAGAGAACCATAGGATAAACCATTAGTGATATTAAGGGATTAGTCTTTTCTTTTGCATGCATAGAATTCTCATGGAAGATTATCACAAACCATCCATTGAGCACAATAGAAGATTAAATCCTAATATCAAGTAGGTGGTGTAGGCTGAAATTTTGAAGCTTTTAGATGTGGCTATTATCTACCTAATATCTGACAGCTCATGGGTATGTCCCATGCAAGTTATGCCTAAAAAGGGTGGGATAACCATAGTCACTAATGAGCAAAATGAATTAATTCTCACTAAAACGGTTACAAGGTAGATAGTGTGTGTAGATTATAGAAAGCTTAATAAAGTCACTCGCAAGGATCACTTTCCATTGTCATTCATTGATCAAATACTTGAAAGGCTTGCGGGTTGTGCCTATTGTTACTTTTTAAATTACTATTACGGGTATAATCAAATTCTTATTGATCTGAAAGACTAGAGAAGACCACCTTTATTTGTCTATATGGCACATTTGGATTTAGAAGGATGTTGTTTGGATTGTGCAATGCACCAACTATTTTTTAGTAATGTATGGTGGCCATTTTTAATGATTTTATTGAGAAAACTATTAAATTTTCATGGATGATTTTTCAGTAATTAAAGATTCTTTTAATGCATGTTTAGCTAATTTTTCCATGGTTTTATAGTGTTGTGAATCTAGTTTTGAATTAGAGAAGTGACACTTCATGGTATAAGAAGGTGTGACTCTTGCCTATAAGGTGTCTTTTAGAGGTGTTAAATGGGATAGGGAAAAGATAGAGATTATCAAGAAGATGCCTCCACTTGCATCCATCAAAAAAGTGTGAAGTTTTCTTAGTCATGTGGGATTCTACTGTCGATTTGTTAAGGATTTTTCTAAGATTACAAAACCACTTTGCAATTTGGTTAGTAAATATGTTATATTTTAATTTTGACCAAGAGTGTTTGGATTCTTTTGTAGGTTAAAGAAGGCCTTAATATTAGCACCTATTATAGCAACCCCAGATTAGAGCCAACCATTTGAGTTCTTGTGCGAATCGAGTGATTACACCATTAGAGTTGTCTTGGGCCCAAAGAGGGACAGACGAATGCATGTCATCTATTATGCTAGCAAAATGCTCAATGAAGCTCAAGTGAATTATGCCAATATGGTGAAAGAGTTGTTGACCATAGTGTAAGCATTCAGTAAATTCAGGTAATATTTGGTGGGTTCTAAGGTGATAATGTACACAGACCATACAACAATCAAATATCTATTAACCAAGAAAAAGGCCAAGCATCGTCTCATACATTGGGTACCTTTATTGCAAGAATTCGATCTTGAAATCCATGACAAAAAGGGGACTAAAATTGTTATTACTAATCACTTATCTAAAATTCAACCTAAGGAAGATGAAAATGGCAGTTTAGAAATCAAGGAGATGTTTCCGGATGAACAACTATTTGTTCTTAACATTGACACACGTTGGTACGCAGATATTGTGAACTATATTGTGAGTGGAATTTTGTCTCCAAGAATGTCATTCCAATAATAGAATAAGTTCTTAGCATATTGCACATATTACTTTTTGGAGGAACTACTTCTCAATAAACACTATATTGATGGTCTCATTAGAAGGTGTGTACCAAAGGAAGAAGTTCATGAAATTTTTACTTACTGTCATTCATTATAAAGGGATGGTTATTTTAAAACCATTAAAATAGTTGCAAAGGTTTTACAAAATGGTTTATATTGGCCAACGATGTTTGAGGACACATGGAAATTCATGCATTCTTATGATTTTTGCCAAAGGGCAGGTAACATATCAAGATGCCTTGAAATGCCTTTAAGCAACATTTTTGAAGTAGAGTTGTTTGATGTGTGGGGCATTGATTTCATAGGCCCTTTTCCTCTATCTTATAGGCAACATTACATCCAAGTAGTTGTTGACTATGTGGTTAAGTAGGTTGAAGCAATTGTTTCTCTAGGGTGGCAACTAGGTTCATAAAATGATTCATCTTCTCAAGGTTTGGAGTGCCTAAAGCTATTATAAGTGACGATGTAACTCATTTCTACAACAATTTTAAACTTTGCTCAAGAAATATGGAGTTATTTACAAAGTTGCCTCCCCATGTCATCCATAAACAAGTGGGGAAGCAAAAATTTCCAATAGAGAATTGAAGCAAATCTTGAAGAAGACAGTTTTCAATTTTAGGAGGGACTGGTCACTAAAATTGGATGATGCATTTATGGGGGGTATAGAAAAACTTTTAAAATGCCTCTTGGTATGTCTCTTTATCATTTAGTCTTTGGGAAAACTTACCTCCTTCTTGTGAAATTGGAGCACAAGACATACTGGGTTATCAAATTATTGAATTTTGATCTCAAGAGAGCTAAAGAAAAGCATCAACTCCAATTGAATGAGTTCGATGAAATTTGAGAAATGCTTATGAGAGTTCTAGAAAAATAAGCTTTGATTGACAAACATATTAATAAATGTTTATTTGAAGTGGGACAATAGGTTTTATTGCTAAATTCCAAACTTAGATTTTTCCTTGGAAAGCTAAAATCATGTTGGTCTGGATCATTTACAATGGAGTAAGTATTTTCGCATTAAGCTATGGAATTATAAGGAACAAATGGAAATACATTTAAAGTGAATGGACAATAAGTAAAACCATACTTTTGCAAGGATGTAGTGCAAGTTGGAGCAATTCTTCTTTAAAATGCTCCAATAAATTGAAAATTAGGAAAAAGTCAAGTTAATGATTATAAACAAGTGCTTGTTAGGAGGTAATGTAATGAATTTTAATGATTTCAAGTGTTCATTTCAATTTATTTACTTAAATTTCTGCAAAATCTGTATATTTAATAGGCAGGTATAATAGAATTTCAATTTTAGAATTTAAGTTAATTTATGTGAATTTAGTTTATAGGACACTACTATTTTATATTTAATTTTTAATTAGTTGATTTTAATTTTATTTTAATTTTGTTATTTAGAGGTTATTAATTTTATTTTGATTTTGTTATTTACAGGTTATTGTTAAAAAAAAATTACAGCTATGATTGCAGGGGTCATTTAATGGCCCCACTCTCAAAGCATAGAGGTGAGAGCTGGGCAAAGGAGATGAAGGAGGAACAGGGATGTACTAGGCTTTAAAGTGATGAACTGGGTCCTGATGAGTTAAACTAGGTTTAAATTGATGAATTGAGCCAATAGTTGTTCAAGAGAAGCTATTTTAATGGAGTTGGGCCTTTAAAGTTTTAATGGAAAAGGTGGGCTTTAGTCTTGGGTCGAAATGAGAGTTTTAAATTTTAAAAATTTCTCATCTTCTTCCATTAAAACCTAAAAGCACCTTCCATCTTCTTCCAATAACCTTAACCAGCACTCATCTAATCATCACTCAAGTCATTCCACTCCTAACTGGTACAATATCACATTCATTCGCCACTAATCCGTTTTCCCAAAACTATATTCTTTTCCCACACTACAACTCTTCCTCAAATTCGGAACCTTTCATCCCATTTTTCTTATTTTGACATAGCCATATTTGCGCCCCCCGCCCTCTCTCTATCTCTCTCTCTTCATGAAGGAAACTGCTCTTTCGCAAGACCACCCATTCTTCTCATTCAAATTTTCCTTGACACAAATATAATGAGATTCAAGCAAGCAATGAAGAAGAGAGCACTAGAGCAAGGTTCTCCATCAACCTGATATCAAAACACCTCTTCCTCATACTCCAACATTCTATAACCACCATGACCTCCGTAGGAACCATTCATGTTGAATTTAAAGTTCACAAATAAAACACAAGCAATAAGGTTTAAAGTGTTGAAAAATCAAGGTTTCAAGGCTAACAAGTACTATCATGGAACCACCTTAGACACACTCAAGCTAAAAAGAGATCTCGACCACATGCTTGAGGGGTTCAATTTACTTTGATTTATCTAGATGAGGCTCCCAACCTATGTTGGCATGACATTGGAATTTCTTGCTATCCTAGGCCCTAGACATGTTGGAGAGAAATAACCAACCGAATTGGTTTACATGTATATTGTTTGGAAAGGACCAGAAGGTACTCTTTGGTATGTTCAATATGATTTTCAATTTCCCTGCAAAATGACACAAAACCCCACCACCAAAGTATAAGGATTAAGAATTTGGGGAAGAGATCACCACAGTACCAACTACCTTTGTAATAGGATGTTCAAAGTCTCATGAAATTCGGAGCATAGCATTATGATACATTAATAGATTTTTGGCCTGTACACTATTTGCCAGAGTCGAAACCATAGAATCAAACAAAACAATAGAATTAGAGACATAGAACCATCATGCACAAATCAAATAATCCATGACTCAATTATTATATCCAACAGGGAACTGTTGTTTTTGTGTTTTTTATTTTTTTTTTAATTTATAAACATTGAGGACAATGCTGTGTTTAAGTCTGGCAGAGGGTTATAGAGTTGCAAAAAATTTTATTAGAATTAATAGGATTCTTTTGTTAATAGATTAGTTCATTCATTCATTGATTTTATTTAATTCATTCTTTGGTTAATTATGATCCCATTTTCTTAGAATATTTGTTTGTTCAAATAATAAAGAAGAATTGTGATCCCATTTTCTTGGAGTATTTGTTTGTTCAAATAATGAAGAAGAATTAAATTGGACTATTGATCAATTCATATATTTTGAAAATTTGTATTTATTTGAATTCTCATAATAAATTATTCATGATATTCTTATTTGAAAATTTAGGCATTTGAAGAAGTTTAATAAACAATGTAAGCAATTTGCTCTATTTAAATTTAATTAAGAAACTTAATTGAATCATTATATCTAGGAATTAATTGCTTGTTTAGATTCACTCATGAGCATGCTAGTTTATTAAAGATTTTTTTTTCTCTAATTCTAGGGCACACAATCTTTTGAGGTGAAATATTAATCACACTTGATCAAGAAAATGATTTATGCATTTGTTGTTTTAGCTCATTTATCCCCCTCCATACCTTATTAATTTTATCTTTTATACCCTTGTTGAGCCTTAATTACACTCTAAGAGTGTATTTATACAAACTTTTTTCTTGGTACTCTTAGCCTTATTACCATATAACTATCATTATGGACTACTCTCCAAAAGAATTTAGGATTGAAATTATTGAATGCTATAAAGATTTCCATTATGCAAAAAAGTGAAAATTTCCTTTTTAATTGTATATTTGAGCATATATGCAAGTGTTTGATATGTGGAAAAATTGCATAATTTGAGACATGTAAAACTTGCATCTATGCAACTTGTTGGTTATTAGGTTATTCTTTATTTTGTTTCAAAAAAAAAAAAAAAAAAAAAAGAAGAAAAGAGAAATTAGGAATTATGAAATCTTTTGAGCTCTAAGGTTTAAATAATTTAGAGTTCACAATTTTATATGAGATGCATTATATTGACAATTTGCTTTTGAGCTTTTATTTTGGATTTTGGGTAATTGTTACTAGAAGTAAGAGAAGGAAGTGGAAGAATAAGATGAGAAATTTTTGGTTACATATGAGAATTTTGATATCACTTAATTATTTTCATTCTTAGAATTCTCTTGCCTGAAGCTTTTTATCCTTTTCTTTGGCCAACTATTTTTCCTTTTAGCCACGTTACAAGCCAATAAAGACCTTTTGATCCTTGATTAGGTGTGCAATTATGTTAATGGAGATTGATTATGTGTTCTTGCCTATGAAATTATGCATAACATTATGTTAGGAAGACATTTTGCAAAGATAGCTTGTATTGTGCTAGATTATAAACTACATCAGCAAGAAAAAAAGTGCATTGTGTTTTTTGTAATTTTCTTGGTTAATTTTATTAGGCATTGCTTGCAAAGTTTTGAGAATGAATTTAAATGCTCTAAATTTTCTTGTGATTGCTTAGTTTGTTATGAAATTTTTCTAAATCCAAAGGATTGCAATTGTGATTTGAGAGATTCCCTTTTCCTTGCTTGAGGACAAGCAAACCTCCAAGTTTAGGGGAGTTTTATAAGTGTCTTTTTAGTATATAGTTTATGGATAGGAGTTAGGAATTTTTCTAATTTTTATAATGTTTTTCTAATTTTGGAATAATTTAATTTTTTTTCTATTTTATGTTTGCATAGGAATTTCTTAAAAACAAGCTCAATTGCAATTTTCAGTAATAATGCATGGGTCATTGCATAGCCCATGTATCGAGCCATGCAAAATGGCAGATTTAGATTTCACAAAGGCAAAATAAATTGTCTTCTAAAAAAGGAAGTGACTTGATGGGATAGACATTCTAAAGGAGAAAAGAGGCAGAATTAAGGAGAGAAAATCATATCTATCATATACACCAAATTTGTGAGAGAATTTTGGAGAGCCTTTCTTAAGGTTCATTATTTTAGAACAAGAATCTTCTTCTTTTGAATTTTCTTCTTCTGATTTCAATGGGTTTCTTCATCTTAGTTTCTTCTTCTTCTTCTTCTTCTTTTAAAATAAACACATTCTTTAATTCTAGGGATTAGGGTGAAAGTCCAATACTTTTCCATGAGAATATAAAGAGATTTTTGTTTCAATTGTGTTGGATATCTTGATTTAACGTGTTTGAGCTCAATTGGCTTTTCTGTATGAATGACCACATATATGCAATGTTTAAAACCTAGATCGTGGAGTGCAAGTGAAGGTTTAAGGTTAATCCTAATATATTAAACTAGTAGATTGAGAGCACAAGAGTAGGCTTGAATTCTAGAGATGTCATTGGACTGTTCAAGGAACCTAACGTATTATTAATAAAGATTATGACCACGAGAATAGGCTTAATTTTACTTGAGAAAGATTATTGGGTAATTTAGGAAATTCATCTTCAAGTATAACTCATTCACATGATAAATAAAACTCTTAATATAATTATGGAAGAGTTTTATAGTGAACTCGAACTCCTTAGAAATCATTTACATAAGTTTTTCTTTCATTTAAATTCTATTTTGTTAATTTAATTTAGAATTTTTAGATTTTAGGTTAATTATTCTTTCGTAATTTGGTACTAGATATTAGGAAAAATTGGATTCTTCTTAGTACTTGTAAAAATCAATCTCAGTAGGAATGATCTCTACTTTTCATTATATTACTTGAAGCAATTTGTGCACTTACAAGAGTTTTACACATAACACTGCACTTTCCATCTAACTTCTTCCATAATTTTGATGAAATTAAGGCATATGCAATAGACTAAAAAAAAATAAAAATCTATAGATGACTTATAATAGCTCCATGCTTCATATGAAGTTCTTTCCTCTACTACTTGAATTGGAAAATGATTAAGCACATATGCAATAGTTGGAATTGCTTCTGCCTGTAATTCTTTGGAAAGATTTTTATCTTTTAGACTAATTTTTATGTTGACCCAAAGGTTTTTCTAGCATGTTACGACATTTGTTTCCACTTTTAAAGCAATGTATAGTTGTTTTGAATGATCCTAAAACTAAAAGAAGTTCTAACCTTATAATTGAATGTTTGTGCTTATAGATTTTGTTAAAAGGTTAACTCCCAAAGAAGAAGGTAAAGACATACTTCAAATACAATGCTTTAGAAGACATGCCAAAGCCATAAAGGAAGGATGTCCGAAGAATTACCTACTTGAGCATGGGGACATTTGTTTGACCTTTAATATGATTTTAAAGATGGAGGCAAAGCATCTTAAGATGGAAGGATTTCAACACACTAAAACCATTTGGTATAAGACAAAAATGAGAAGAGAAAGAGAAGACTAAAGATTTAATGACTATAGGGGAAAGCCAATGCATATGGAAGAAAAGCAGTGAGTGTTTAAGTTAAACAACAAGCATTGGAGAAGTCTTCAAGAACTTCTCGATTCTTTTTGTCACAAATAAAAGTGTCACAATGACCATGAAGAATAACGTAATAGGTGTTGAAAAAAGAACTTAACAATATTAAAGAAATTCAAAAATGTTAAAAAGTTTTTTAAGAAACACCTTAACTAATCTGTATAAGCCAAGGATGATGAACAAATATGCCAATAACCGTGGAGGTAAATCGTTGATTGTGGTAATATTTCAAATGGGTGTATTTTAGTGACCTTAATTGGCATTATGAAAGCTCAAGGGCATTAGAAAAGAACATTGAGAATGCAATAATCGTGGAAAGGACTCTATCAACATTGAGAAGTATAATTGCTAGTTTTTCTAAAGGCTGCCAAACTACTGCATCTGTCTCTATTGGCTACTTTTTTAGTTTTCATATAAAAGGACCCTTATTTGAAGATTCAAAAAATGAAGAATATTTTGAAAAGTCTTAAATGCTTATCTTTTAATTTGCAAGCCTTCTTCGTATTGCTTTGTATTTTGGGGTAACAAAAGCTTTATAAGTTTGTAACTAACTTCAAATTTGTAAGAGTAGATTTTCTTTGCACACTAATTGTATTTTTTGTCTATATAGAGGTTTAAACACTTGCTAAGATCTCTCTTTTACTAGATGATTAAAAGTTGGTATTATACCTATAAAAAAATATCAAAAGATGGGTTGTCTCTCTTGCACATTTACCAAGAGCGAGAATGGTAAAGGTTCTTTTTTAGCCAATAAAAGGAAATGTTAGTCTTGAGCCTAAAAAAGATAAGTAAAAGGTCTAAGTGATTGCTTAGAGAGTGGTCATAGGTACATTATCAAACCATTATAAATTTCTATTTATTTTTCCTTCTCCTCCTCATCTTACAAGTTTTTATATGTAAATTAATTCACCACGCTCTTGGGTTGCCTTCATCACTAGAACTAACATTTTGCAATCTCAACAATTATTCTATTTTTCTCTCTACTATGCCATTTTGTTGGGCATATAGCTAGTCATAAATTGTCTTTGTATGCCATAATTCCCATAAAAGATGTTTACTCTTAGGATGTAAGCTCACACCCATGATTACTATGTAAAATCTTTATTGAATGCCCAAATTGTTTCTCTACCAATGCTTTAATTTATTTGAACAATTCAAATGCCTTAGATTTCTCCTTTTTTTAAAAAAATACACCCAAGTCATTCTTGATAAATTATTAATGAAAATAAGGAAATACTTAATTCCATTCAATGATTGTGTTTGCATAAGGCCACAAATGTCAGCATGAACTAGCATTAGAGGTTTTGCGGCTTTCTATGATTTTCCCACATGAAACTTATCTCGGTGATGTTTCTTAAAAACACATGCTTAACAAAATTTATCATTAGACTCCAACAGTGAAAAGTCAGTACCCATATTTTGCTTATCAAACAGTTGCAGCCCTGCAAAGTTGAGATGACTGTACCTTTAATGCTATAGTATGGTCATTACTTGAAGCCTTAAAGGCATTAAAGGTGACTTGTGAAAACTCAATAAGAAACAGTTTCTTTGATGTCAACTTTGCTGTATGAACTAAACTCATTGTCCTTCTATAAAAAATCGAACATTCATCATTATCAAATGCATAATAACCCTTCCTTATTAGCTAACCCAAACTAAGCAAATTTTGTGCCAAACCAGGAACATACATGACATCATGAATAAGTTTCCTACCAGATTTAGAATTTATAGCAATAATGCCTAATCCACACACCTGCATCTGGTTGTTGTTGCCAATTATAACTTTGTCTTTACAGTCTCATCAATATCCACAAAGCAATCACGCTTTTCGAGCATATCATTGGTGCACCGACAGTCTAAATACCGTGTATCTTCACATAGATCAACATAGTAGATAGGTCCTTAGATTCTTCAATTGCAGGAACCACATGATCAGATTTAGAGGGAAGGAATCTTAATATTTTTTCTACAGTCTTCTATTCATTGAGTTTTTCTCCAAGAGAACGAATCTTATTCACAACGGATAAGACTCTTACAAAGAAATCTCGAAGGGTTTCGAATGATTTCATTTGCAAATTCTCAAAGTATTGATGAAGTGCCGGTAATTTGACAGTCACCATTTTGCTTGTGCCTTAGAACTGCTCACGAAGCAAATTCTATGCTGCCTTTGAAGTGGCAGCATCCATAACTCGTGAAAAAATCACATCATCCAAGAATCATAAATAAGGCTTTGACATCCTTTTTCTACGTCTCCCTTAATTTGTTCTGTTGTGCAACTGTCAATTTGGGGGCTTGCTCTGGGTCAGCAAGCTCAATGTACCTAATGTCTACCAAGCGCCGCAAATTATGTGACTTGAATAAAGTCTTCATTTTCACACATCAGAACTAATAATTAGTGCCATTGAAAATTGGCACATTCTAAATTCCTAAGGTATTATTGTTGGCAGCCATTGCATTCAACAAAAAAAAAAAAAAAAAAAATCTCATGTTTTATTTTTAGAAACCAACTTGGCTCTAATACTAAGGCTCCTTTTATTTTGCAGAAAATAAAAATATTTTCCTAGTTAAAAGGGAAAACTAAGTCATTTTCTTGAAAATTGACTATATATATATATATATATATATATATATATATATATATATATATTAGGTCATCATCTGGACCTATAAAAAAATTTTCATTTTTAATGTATTTTTCTTATCTTAAATAATAAATAGTATAAATATAAAATATTTATGATCTAAATTTTATTATACTTTTATAAATCAAAAGAAAAATTAATATTCTTATAGTGTTTCAAACACTAAAAAATATGTCACTTAGAAAATTTTTTTCAAATAAATTATTTTTTGTGAAATAAATGAAGATTAATTGTTTAAATATTTTTCGTGAAATAAATAGAGGTTAAGTGTTTAAATAACTGAAACTCTAATAAAATGCCAACAAGAGAATGAGAGGAAATAGGGCTTTTATTGAATTGAAACTAACACTTACAAACTAAGAAAAGTTACAGATGCTAAACTTAAATAGACACTTGAGATAAGAATGTTGGGACATGTTTCACATACTTATCCTAACAAAAATTGACTAAATAAAATATTCAGCTGTTATATCATTATTTGCAAAAAAAGTTGGAACAGAATTAAAGTGAAATAAGACTAGATCTTGAATTAACCTCCAACATATTGATCATAAGTGAACTAACCCTTTGTTTGGATTGGGCGTAGAGAAAAGTAATTAATAAAAAGGTAAGAAAGAGTAAGGATATTAAATGAAGGGAAAGAGAGGAGAAGTGTACAACACTTATTTCTCATTATTTGGAGATGATCAATAAAGAAGTGTAATTAATGAATAGTAATTATTCAAAACAACAAAAATAAAAAAGTGTAATTGAATTTCTATAATTAAAATAGGAACAAAATTATAAAGTTATTTTTCTTTTATTTTTTAATTTTGGTTATCCTTTTTTACACATCAATTTGAGGTATAAATAAATTAAACGTTCAGAGTAAAAAAGGGTAAGACTTACCCTTTCATAAATTCCCCACACTTTTTTTTTTTTTTTTTTAATTTTTCTCTCAAATAAATGTAAATTTTTATTTGTCTTTGCCCTTTTATTATTTACCCCTCACTACACTCATTCCAAACAGGCTGTAAGAGATATGAATGGAAAGATAACCACCAATATCAGTTGGACCCATAGAAGGAATAATAATCAAGTCCGATTGCCTTGAATCACTAAAAACATTTAAGGGAACAAAAGTAGGAAGTATCTGATTTGTAAATGGAGAACATCGACGAGCAGCATGGTTAGAAAATAGGTCAGCAATCCCATATAGTTGTTCAATTAGCTGCAAGTGGCTGGTTGGTTGGCTCGACTCCATGGCCTAACTAGCAGAGAAAGAGTCCTACTTTAATGAGGACTCCAATAATACTAGTAATTATGTTAAACTTTAACTTATATATATATATATATATATATATATATATATATATATATATATATATATCAAATATATATAGTCAAAATTAAGAAAATAGTCCAAAATTGAAAACTAAATCAAACCGATTCATTCTAAAACTATATTGTTTTGTGAAAAAATTTAAAATTTTTTAAAAACTACACTATTTTACTCAAAATTTGAATTTTAAAAAATATTTTACATTACTCTATTATATTATATAATTTTTTCTATTTTTTAAAAGTATTATATATATATATATATATATATATATATATATATATATATATATATATATATATATATATTT
>CATIWR010239833.1:0-36474 GCA_949677035.1 Omphalea diandra | reverse complement strand
AGCCCCTCCTGCGCCAACCGAGCTAACAGCCCGATAATCCAACTTTGGTTTACCTACCGTATGGTTTAACTTTCCCGAGTTCACCACCCTCCTCTGGCTCATCATCTCTACCAGCGTCTATATGCCTTTTTGACTCACATTTGCTCACCGCATTCCTCCTTCCGGGCTAATGTTAGACTAGGAGGGTTAATCCTAAGTCTAGGAACTCTTTTGATCTTGACAAAGGAGATTGATCATTATTAATGGTTTATTTAAGTGTTGTTTTGCAGAAATTAGTAGGATTTTCAAATGAAGATGGATGGAGCACTTAAACTCTAAGTTGACCTCTAAATCGTGATTGTAATCTCAGATTCACGACCGTGATCCATGTGAAGACTTGCTAGAACTTAGACAGGTGAAATCGTGAAACCATTCTCGGCCGCGACTCATCCAAAAGAAGGAGTCCAAAAGTGACAGACTGTTTTGTAGTCAATTTTTAAAAAGCCTAAAGAGAGAAACAAGTCCACAACCAAAGCTTGACAAATGTCCCAAATGACCGTTGGAAGACAAAAATTGTGAAGGTAACTTGTTGGTAGCGACTGCGATTCATAAAGTGGAAGATGTAATTTTTGATAGATGAATTCGCGTCCTTAATCGCAACTTGTACAAAGAAATTCACGACCGCTACTTTTGTTAGCAGAAGAAATGTAACGACTATATTTTCCTAGTAAACCAATGATAACAAGACATGTGGACTAGCCTTTAGACACAAACGGGGTTTTTTGCCGCAAGTTTTAGCTCCTGTATGAAAATTTGGGATTCACGACTGCGAATGAGCAGTAGCGATCATGACTTTAGCCTGACATGCAATTAATGCATAATCTATCTAGCATACCCTGAATGTTTTATACCAGTTTTATTGTAACATCTCTTTGGTGTGTAGAGGCTATAAATACCTCTCCAAACAAATGTAAATGCAAGATAATTGATAACTTTGTAACTAAACTCTTGCAGTTTTGCTACTCAATCTTTTCTATTCTTTTAGAGATTGTTTGGTGTGAGCATAAACACCATTTGTAAAGGTTATAGTGTGAGCTTGCAAAAACATTAAGAGAGGTTATTGTGCGAGCCTTAAAAACACAAGTGTAAAGGTTGTTGTGTTAGCCTCAAAAATACAAGTGTAAAGGTTATTGTGTGAGCCTTCAAAACACAAGTGTAAAAGTTTGGTGTGAGCTTGAAAACACCATTGGTAGATAGTGAAACAACTAATTGCTGAGAATTGAGGAGTGGACATAGGGTCGATTATACTTGAACCACTATAAATTTTGTGTCTCCATTCTATTTATCTTTTTTCTTACCTTCTAGCTTTAATTTTTATACAGCAATTCAACCCTCCCCCACTCTTTTTGGTGCCTAGTGCCAACAAGTGGTATCAGAGCCTAAACACTCAAACAAACCTTTATTGGTGAGTAAAAGATCATGGCCCAAGAGAGAATCCACTCACACCTTGAGCCTCACTTTTATGGTTTCGACTATACCCATTGAATAGAATTGAAATCTACCTTGACACAAATGTGGTGGACCTTTGGGATGTGGTTGTCAAAGAATGGAAGCCACCCACTAAAGTATTGGATGGAATTAAAGAACTTATCCCAAGAGAAGAATGGGTTGAAGCTTATCAGAGATCAAATGGAAAAAATAAGAGAGCAATGGTCATTCTTCTAAACTCTCTCTCTAGAGAAGAGATTGGAAGAGTGCAACATTGTCAAACTGCATATGCCATTTGGAAGACTTTAGAGAACTATCATGAAGGTACAACTCTAATCAAATTAAGTGGTTTGGAGATGTATGTCACCGAATGGGAAATCTTCATGATGAAGGACAATGAGAGCATCACAAAAATGACAAATAAGCTCTTGTCCATTGTCACCAACATGAAGAAATTTGGAAGAGCTCTCACCAACTATGAGGTACGCATAAAAATCCTCAAAACTCTTCCTCTAGATAAATTTAGTGCTAGAGTTTATAGCATACAATAGTCTAATTTAGAGATTAGGAAGGTTCCAACAGACGTGTTGATAGGCAAACTCTGGACTCTTTAGTTGGCCTTGCAAAAGGATGAACAAATTAAGAAGCTAAGAGGCCAAGGAGATAAACCAGAAAAGGAAAGAAGAACTCTGGCTCTTAAGCCTTCAACAAAGGAGAAGGAAGTAGAAATCACCTCAAGTGATGAAGAAAGTGACAAGGAAGAAGAGGAGCTAACAATGCTCTCAAGGAGGACAAAAGAGTTTATCAAGAGAATAAAAGAAAGAAAAGGCTTTAAGAAGACAACTCATAGTCCAAGAGAGAAATCAAACGATATCACTTGTTATGAATGTGGCAAGCAAGGCCACATCAAGTATGAGTGTCCCAAATTAAAGAAGAAGAAGAGATGGGACAAGGAGAAGAAGAAGAGTTTTTCAGCCACTTAGGATGATAGCTCAAGTGAAGAAGAGAAAGAATGAGAAGTTGCCAATATTTGCTTCATGGCACAAGGAGACTCTACTAATGAGATAAGTACTTCTTCTCATTATCATTCTAATTTCGAATTTGCTGAGATAGATGAAGAGCTTCTAGAGGCTCTAACCATGAGATGTGACAAATACAAGTCACAAATGAAATCTTACAAAGGAAAATGTCAAAAGCTAGAGGATGATTATAAATCCCTCAATGACATTGTAAGAGAATTGAGAGCATCTAATGATGATCTCAAAAAATCAGTGGATAGTCTTTCTCTTTCATCTTCTTCTATGGCTTTACTTAGAAAGGAGAATGACACTCTAAAAGGAGAATTCATTGAGCTTAAAAGCTCAATCTCTAAGTTCTATAAGGGAAAAGAAGCCTTGGATACATTGATTGTGTTACAAAGACCTCCACTAATTAGACATGGTCTAGGCTTCAATGAAGCCTCCTCTTCTTCTCAAACTATATTTGTTAGATCCTCAGAACCTCAATCCTCAAGGGAAGAGGTAATTGGGAAGAAAAGTGCTCCTAGCACCAAGCCTTTTAAGCCTAAGGGCAAAGGAAAGGCTCCCCTAAGCTCTAGAGCCAAAACTCAAAGAGCTAACCATGCCTATATGTATAATAAAAAGCATGGTCATTCTCATAAGAAATTTTCTACTCATAACCATGCCTATATGTATAATAAAAAGCATGGTCATTCTCATAAGAAATTTTCTACTCATACTCATCATACATGTATTCGTATGACCAAGGTATGAGAAGGTCTCTGACTCATACTAAAATTGTGCATAGGAGAAAGACTCCTAAGTCTAAACTCCAATGCCATTATTGTATGAGATTTGGACACATTAATATTCACTGCTATATTAGAAAGGCTCACCTCAAACTAGAGGACCCTTCATCTTCTAGCCCCTAAGGACCCAAGTATGTTTAGGTACCTAAGAAAAGGTAACTTACTTTTGTTATGTATGGGAGTGTGGCAGCCACCAAATCAAGCAATTGGCATGTGGAGAGTGGATGTTCCAAACACATGACTAGAAATAGAAAGCTATTTGTGGCATTAAAAGAAAAAGAAGGTGGAGATGTCACATTTGGTAACAATGCCAAGGGTAAGGTAATTGGCATTAGAAACATAGGTAAGAATGGATGTTCTTTAATTGATAATGTTCTTTTAGTTAGCAGCTTACAACACAATTTGTTAAGTGTAAGTCAATTGTGTGACAAAGGTAACAAAGTCACCTTTGATCCTAAGGAATGCCAAGTCACCACTTTAGTAGATGATGAGGTTATTTTCAAGGGTGAAAGGAAATGCAATACTTACTCAATTGACTTAGACAAATTGGCTAACCAATCTATTAAGTGTCATATGTCTATGAGCAATGAAGCTTGGTTGTGGCATAAAAGGCTTGGACTTGCAAGCATGGATCTTCTTCAAAGCCTATCTAAAGGAAAGTTAGTGGAAGGACTTCCCAAGCTTAATTTCTGTAAAGATAAGCAATATGGTCTAAGCCAAATTGGGAAGCAACACCATGCCTCTCACAAAGCCAAAAATGTTGTAAGTTCAACTAGACCTCTTTAACTTATCCATATGGACTTGATAGGATCCACTAAAAGTGCTAGCCTAGGTGGAAAATACTATGCACTAGTCCTAGTAGATGACTACTCTAGGTTTACATGGGTATCCTTCCTATCTCATAAGAATGATTCATTTGATGCTTTTAAAAGTTTTGCAAAAAGGGTTCAAAATGAAAAAGGTTACTTCATATCTTCTATTAGAAGTGACCATGGAAAGGAATTTCAAAATGAGTCTTTTAAAAATTATTGCTTGTAGAATGGAGTTTTTAATAGTTTTTCAACTCCTAGAACACCACAACAAAATGGTATTGTAGAAAGGAAAACCAGAACATTGGTGGAAATGGCTAGAATAATGCTCAATGAGTATTCTCTACCAAATTACTTTTGGGCCGAAGCCATTAACACTGCATGTTATATTGCAAATAGAGTTTTTAAAAGACCCATTCTCAATAAAACTTCTTATGACCTATGGAATGGTAGAAAACCCAAGATATCATACCTTAGAGTGTTTGGATGTAAGTGTTATATTTTGAACACCAAGGATAATCTTCGAAAATTTGATTCCAATACCAATGAAGGAATCTTCTTAGGTTATTCCACCTCTAGCAAGGCATATAGAGTCTTTAACAAAAGTTCATTGGTAGTTAAAGAATCTATAAATGTTGTTTTTGATGAATCTAGTAAACTTGATCTTGGAAAAGGTATTTTTGTTGATGATCTTACATGTGATCTTGAAAAGCTGGTATTGGATGATTTTACAAGAAGGGTTGATAAAGATAAAGAAGAAGGTGATTCATCAAGAGTAGATGAAGACCAACATCATCAACAACAAGTAGTGTCAAGCCAAGATCTACCCAAATATTAGAGATTTTCCAAGAATCACCCCAAGGACTTAATCATTGGTGACACATCTAAAGGTGTAAGTACTAGATCTCAACTTCATCATTTAGATAATAATCTTGCATTCGTTTCTCAACTTAAGCCAAAATTAGTTGATGAGGCTCTTGATGATGACAGTTGGGTTCTTACTATGCAAGAAGAACTCAACTAATTTGAGAGAAACAAGGTATGGGAACTTGTCCCTAGGCCTAAAGAGCATCCAATTATAGGTTGTAAGTGGGTGTTTAGGAACAAGTTAGATAAGCAAGGTGTCATCACTAGAAGTAAAACTAGATTGATTGCTAAAGGATACAACCAAAAGGAAGGCATAGACTATGATGAAACCCTTAATCCTGTAGCAAGATTAGAGGCCATTAGGATTCTCTTACCATTTACATGTCACATGAATTTTAAACTTTTTTAAATGAATGTAAAAAGTGTTTTTTTGAATGGCATTATAGAGGAAGAAGTCTATGTTGAACAACCTCCTGGTTTTTAGCCTCATTGTTTGCCAAACCATGTTTTCAAATTTATCAAAGCCTCATATGGATTGAAACAAGTTCCAAGAGCTTGGTATGAATGACTTAGTTTGTTTCTTTTACAAAATGATTTTGAAAAAGGAAAAGTTGACACTACACTATTTGTTAAAAACACAAGCATGACACTTTAATTGTCCAAATCTATATTGATGGTATTATCTTTGGTGATACTAATGAGTCCCTTTGTGAGGATTTTGCTAAGTGTATGACTAGGGAATTTGAAATGAGCATGATGGGGGAGCTCAAATATTTTATTGGTCTACAAATTAAGCAATTCAAAGAAGGGATCTTCATCAATCAAGCCAAATACACAAGGGAAATTCTAAAGAAATTTGGCATGGAAGGATGCAAGGTAGCCAAAACTCCAATGAGTAGTACCATCAAGCTAGACAAGGATGAATCGGGTAAAGCGGTAGATGAAAAGAGATATTGAGGTATGATCGGATCTCTACTCTATCTTACTGCTTCTAGGACAAATATAATGTTTAGTGTTTGCATGTGCTCTAGGTTTCAATCCTCTCCTAAAGAGTCTCACTTAAATGTTGTTAAAAGGATTTTTAAATACTTGCATGGCACAAATCACTTTGGGTTATGGCATCCTAGGGAGTCATCTTTTAGCCTTGTAGGGTATTTGGATGCAGATTACATAGACAGTTTATTAGATAGAAAAAGCGCTTCTGAGACTTGCCAATTTATAGAAGAATGCCTAGTTTCTTGGTTCAGTAAAAAGCAAGTGTCGGTTGCCTTATCCACTGCAGAAGCTGAGTATGTGGCGACGAGTATTGTTGCACCCAAGTTCTTTAGATGAAACAACAATTGAAGGACTTTGGCAAAGTGGTTGATCACATTCCCATTAAATGTGATAACACAAATGCTATTAATCTCTCCAAAAATCCCATCCAACACTCTAGAAGCAAACACATAGATATTAGACATCATTTTCTTAGAGATCATATGCAAAAAGGTGATGTTGTGTTGGAATTTATTGACACAAATCATCAACTTGCATATATTTTCACTAAACATCTAAATGAAGAAAGGATGAACTTCATTAAGAGAGAATTGGGAATGCTTGATGGAAGCTCCCTAAAGTGAAAATTTTTAATCTTATGTGTAATATTGTTATGTGTATTGATGTTTGTTGATTTGTGATATTTGTAGGTGATATAGTTAAGTGGATCACAATGTTTTTTAAACTCAACTATTTTTCATTAATGACTCATAATTCGTGGTCACTATCCTTTCTTCACATTCACGAATTACAAGTCAAATTCACCCGGCTGTCAAACATCAATTCACGATTGCAAAATTTCCTCTTCATCGTGAATTTTATCAGTTTTTCAAAATTTTGACCTTTAAGGTGCATATTCCCGAGGAAAATTTGTCTGTTACTCACATTTTATGGAATTTATGGTCACGACTTAAGAAATTGCAGACGCGAATTTAGGTAACTGCTTGACATTTATGAGATTTGATGGCCAACCATTTCTAACCCTTCATAACTCATTTTCTAGTTATCGATATGCCTCTTTAAAGGCTATATAAACCCTCAAACAGTGATTTTCATCACTTCATCTCAATTCTCAAACACTCAAACTCTTTAAGAATCAATCTTTTTCTAATTTTTCTTACTTGCAATGGCCCCTAAGAAAATTTCTAGAGCAAATAAGGGTAAAGTAGTGGCTCAACCTTCTGGACCCTTTGCCATCCAACAAATGAAAGGTGTAACCAAAGAGGAGAATGAAAGGTACAAAGCCAACACCTCTAAAATAATTCTACCAAACAAAATTCCTTCATCCTTTCTCTTGGAGACACTTGGCATCAACAATGAAGTGTGAGCATTCCTATCGAATCTCGGATGGATTGAGTTCATCTTTCTAGATGAACCTGGCTATGAGGAGGTGGTGCGAGAATTTATGTGCACCGCCCAATTGAGCAAAAAAGTCGAATCTCTCGCGGGACAATACGGGTTAGTATTACGAGCATTTGGCGACCCTTTTTATATAACCTTTTACCAAATCTCATTTTTTTTAACTTGCAAGTTAGAGAACACATTTCTTTCATAATCTCTGCACTCGACGTCATATACTTAAAATTTTGGTCGAAGATTTCTATCGAAACCAAACACGACCCTCTCTCCTTACTAGCCAAACACATAAAATCTTTACCCCTTTAGATCCTTCATCGCATCATCATTTTTTCAATCAACGCAAGAGGTGATGGCAATGAGAAGATATCCCAAAAAGACTTGGCATTCTTGTTATGCCTTGTCAAAAACAAACCAATCCAAACTGGCCGATACCTTATGGATCAATTGATTCACATGAGCACAAAACGAAAAAGCCAATTTCTCTTGCCCTCCCACATTACTGCCATCTGCAGATTTATTGGTGCACTTGATGAGGAAAAAGAAAAATTCCTTACCAAGAAGTTCTTTCCATCCCAAAATTTTCTAGACCTTACCTACTTGATCAATGACAAAGTCATACACTCGGATACTTACGCTTATACCTTTGGTGCTTTCGGTGCAAAGTGGATGGAGAGTTCACAAGCCTCTAAGAGGAAGAGGCTCCACATAGAAGAAGGCACAATTGTTGTCCCCCCTCTTCCTCCCAAACCAAAGCCCCAGTTGTCTCTTACCACCATCAACAACAAATTGGACAAACTGATGAGGATGATAAAGAGAAGGTTCCTCTTCCTTTCACACTTTCATAGTGATATGGTGGATCTTCAAGATAAACTAGGAGTTCCTCCTTGCCAGCTTCTAGACTTCACTGAGTTTGATGACACTCAAGATGAGGATGGCAATAAAGATGTTGAGGATGAGGATGAAGCTGAGAGAGCCACACAAGAGCAAGTAGCATAAACTTTTAAGGATGATGATGATTCTCCCATCTTCTATTTTAGGAGTCTTTTTTTTCTTATTTTCTAGTTCTTTATTTAGTTTGTTTTATTTTTCAACTATGTGTGATCCTACAATTGTCAATAAATAAAGTTGTGTTTTTTTTGCAAATACTTGTTTTATGTGATTGATACATTCTTCTTTATGATTTGCTTTCTCATGATTGCTCCTAATGCATACTTATGCTTGTTCACATTCCCCTCAACACCCTCTTTTTTATCTTGTCAAATGGGCATAGATAGACACTAAGAAAAATCTAAGTCTAAAGTCTAAGTGGGAGTAAGTAAAAATAATTTACAACCATAGCATAAGTTGAAGGGGAGCTTCATACTACCGCACTTAGGATTTTTTAAGGCATTTCTCTTAAATTAATTGAATGTCATACTTAGAATTTTATCTTAAGTGTTCATTAATTCAATAGTATATTTAACTTCACATTTATGCATCTATTTTTTCACTTTGGATTAATCTAAGTTGTCAAAATCAAAAAAGGGGAGATTGTTGGAGTAGGAAGGTTAATCCTAAGTCTAGGAACTTTTTTTTAATCTTGACAAAGGAGATTGATCATTATTAATGGTTTATTTAAGTGTTGTTTTGTAGAAATTAGTAGGATTTTCAAGTAAAGATGGATGGAGCTCTTAAACTCTAAGTTGACTTCTAAATCACGATCGCAATCTCATATTCGTGACCGCGATCCATGTGAAGACTTGCTAGAAATCAGACAGGCGAAATCGCGGAGCCATTCTTGACCGCAACTCATCCAAAAGAAAGAGTCCAAAAGTAACAAACTATTTCGCGGTCTATGTAGAGTCAGAGTCACGACTGTGATTTTCAAAAAGCCTCAAGAGGGAAACAAGTCCACAACCAAAGCTTGACAAATGTCTCAGGTGACCATTGGAAGGCAACTTGTTGGCAGCGACCGTGATTCATGAAGTGGAAGATGTAATTTTTGACAGACGAATTCGTGTCTTCAGTCGTAGCCTGTACAAAGAAATTTGCGACTGCTACTTTTATTAGCAAAAGAAACACAACAATTATATTTTCTTGGTAAACTAATGGCAAGAAGACACGTGGACTAGCCGTTAGACACAAACGGGGTTTTTCACCCCAAGTTTTGGCTCCCGTATGAAAATTTGGAATTTGCGACCGCGACTTCAGCTTGACATGTAATTAATGCAGAATCTGTCTATCATACCTTGAAGATTTTATACCAGTTTTATTGCAACGTCTCTTTGGTGGGTAGAGGCTATAAATATCTCATCAAACAAATGTAAATGCAAGAGAATTGATAACTTTGTAACCAAACTCTTGCAATTTTGCTACTCAATCTTTTTTATTATTTTAGAAATTATTTGGTGTGAGAATAAACACCATTTATAAAGGTTGTAGTGTGAGCCTATAAAATCACTAAGAGAGGTTGTTGTGTGAGCCTTAAAAACCTAAGTGTAAAGGTTATTGTGTGAGCCTCAAAAACACAAGTGCAAAGGTTGTTGTGTGAGCCTTCAAAACACGTGTAAAAGTTTGGTGTGAGCTTGAAAACACCATTGGTAGGTAGTGAAACACCTAATTGTTGAGAATTGGGGAGTGGATATAGGGTTGATTATACCCGAATCAATATAAATTATGTGTCTCCATTCTACTTGTCTTCTTTCTTACCTTCTAATTTTAATTTTTATATACCAATTCAATCTCCTCCCCTTCTTAGTGCCTGGGGTCAACAACAACTATAGCCTTTATAGAAGTCACCTTTTTAATTATAGCCATGACAACCTCTTTAGAAATTCATAGATATGTCATGAAGGTCCCTTAGTTTGGGGGTGGAATATTATGGTAGTTTGGGAGAGGATTTCTCCTTATACTTAGCCTTCCAACATTAAGGGGTACGATAGTCTTGTTATCAATAAGATCTTATATCTCATGTCTTAGCTTGTAGCAACCATTTGTGTTATGCCCAACTTCTAGGTGAAAAACATAATAAGCGTTGGCATCATATCCTCTTGGTAGTGGATTAGAAGGTAGTTTCAATGCTAAATGTTCAACACTTCTTTCTTCTATATCCTCTTGAACGCCTTAGATAGAGGCATTCTCAAATTAATAAATTATTATAGGGCTCTCACTATATTTACATTAGCTATCTTGTTCCCCACTCTTTGAGTTTGAGATTGAGCACTTCTCTTCCTGCCATATTATTTCTTCGACTCAACCTCCAATTGTTTAGCTTACAGGTTGGCTTCTCTAAGATCTTCAAAGTTTTGCATAAGCATTCCCTTAATTTTAGTGCCTATGCCTGGCAATGGCCTTTTGATGATCATCTGTATTTGCTCCCTTTTCATTAGTCGAGTAGTTACTTCAAAAGCCAACTTTTTCCATCTCCTTATATAGTCATTAAGGCTTCCATTAGTTTTTTACTTTAGTGACTCTAAATCTTACAATGTCACTGGTGGTGTAGTGTCGCAAGCATAGCATTTTTTGTTTCACCTAATAGTCTTTGGCAAATTATTATACCATAAATTCACAAACCCCTCAAATGATAAATCAAACAACTAAACCATAATATCGGTAACCACCCTAAATGTTTTCATTATCAACATGTAATTATGGATATGATTGGCGACATCTTGAATTTTAGTAAACTTAGAAAGCTCAAGCATTCAAAAATTGGCAAGAAACTTCTTAAACTTATAGGAAAATAATTCCTCGATATCAGTTCCCTTGCTAGTCCCTTTATGCTAAGTTTCTTTTAGTTATTTTTTAACTGCTTAGCAAGCTCATCAAATAAAATGCTCTCTTTCTCACTCTTTATTAGTTTGTCAAGAGCTATAACATTGTTTCTCACTTCATTAGCTAGTTTACTTTTATGATACTCCTTCATTCAAAATAGATCAATATTAATCACCACATACTAAGGTGCATTCATCGACGCCTTGCCTTTATCGATCTTACTCTCAAATGTGTTAGTCTTTTTTATAATCACATTAAGGCACTTATTTACCTCTTCAATAATTCTCCTCCACAATATGACTCATTTCAACCTTTATCCTTTTATGACTTTAAGTGGTATGGTTGGTTCAATGACTACCTCTAGTCTTTGAATTGGACTAGGAGTCTTATTTTTCTTAGCTAGTCAGTTGCCCCTTCAGTTTTATGAAAGTTTGGATAGAGCTACAATGGCTGCAAAAATAAAGGTTACTGATGTGATGCACGAATAAGAAAAATATGCATGTATGCATGAAATGCACATATTATTATAAAAGATCCTACCAAACTTATTTCTCCTACAACCTACCCATGCTCTTTAAGGACTTCAACCCCTTTTAGAGAGAAATCCAAACAAATAGGATATCCTATTCCAAGGTGCTATTAGCTCCTACATTTACCATCGGTAAACATTATTATCTTAGTTGATGGCTCATAAGCAAAAAGGACAACTATCATAACCCCCCATTTGATATACTTTAAGGTATTTGGCTTATAAGTAACAAATCCTCCTCATCATCTCCTAAGCCCGAATGGAGCTTAAATCTTAAGTTTGGAGACTTCATTAATTTTTTGTAAAGGAATACCTAGGCATATACTAAAGTGTGAAGGCTACATGAAAACAATAGATTAATCAATAACAAAGTTATTATGGTAAAAAGTGAACAACAAATTGAATGTGAAGTTAGTTTTAAGTCCCCAACATAGTGGCCACTGTAAACGCCTCATGATTTTGATGTTATACTCAAGCTAGTGGAATCTTGCTAGCAACTCCATCCTTTTATAAATCAATAGTGGATAGAGAGAATGGGGATCAAACATTGCTAGTAACTCCTAAATGTGGCTTATATTTGAATCAAAAAGGGATCTTTTATGGCTCACGTAAGTTTGAAGCCCTTTTATAATTTAGTAGTGAATGTAGGACTAAGGTAGGATAATGCATTGGTATCATCCTTAATGGACTATCGAGTTAGTACCCAACTTTAGTCAGAACAAGAATTTGGGTAAGGATGAAATCTAAACCTACACATGTTAATTAAAATGCCTAATTTGTCTTCACCTCATTAGAGATTGGGTTCAAAAATTGGGTAAGACTTAGGGAAAAGATTAGGCAACCCCAAATAGCCTACATATTAGGATCCAATTTTCAAGCATCTTTGGTTCACTTTTACCATTTTAGCCTTATTATTAATTAGTTTGGTTAACACTCTTAAGCATGTTTCAAGTGCATGAAATCAATCATAACATCATCAAGTCATCAGAGGGATGGGGGGACATGCAACATCATATGGGGGTGATCATGCATAATCACGCATCATGGGACATATAATGTCCCTTTCCATCATCTACACAAAAGTAGCACATATTGGTGATCACCATGAGAAATAATGAATCAAAATGCACATAAAAGGAATACAATAAAATACAAGGTCTTACCCATAATCTCCAAATTAAAGGAACCTAAAGTAGAATCTATGTGACAAAGAAGGATAAACAGAAATATGAACTTAATATAATGGTGCATTTAATATGAGCAAAATATTAAGAAATCTTGCAAAATGCTTATGAGCAAAATTTTAGGAAATCTTACCAAGGATGATCTCTTGAGTTATTGATTGATTTACTTAATATGATGTACACCTATTGGTTTTGAGTTAGAGATTGACTGACTTTATATTATGTACACCTATTTGGTTTTGTAAGATTGATTGACTTTGATAGATGTCATCATCAAAAAGGGGGAGAATGTTGAACCAAGCCTTGTTTTTATGATCACATACACATCTAAGAGCTAACCTTTATCCAAGTTATTTGTGTTAAATAGAAATATCAAATTTTTAAACCATGATGATTAAAGAAAGAGTTATGATTGGAAACTCTAAGCATTATGAGAGTAAAGATAAAGAAAACTAAGCTTGATAGTTTAACAAGTGTTGTATAGTTCAACAGGCATTATGGCTCTAGCAATGAGCATTGAAGGAACTCAACAGGCATTGGAATATAAAACTAGCATGAGCAAAGTCTTTTGGATCACTCAAACACATGTATTATGAATGCTAAACTTCACAACGGGCATTGTAATTTTGTAACTAGTGTGGTTCTTGATTTCTCAACAGGTATTGCATTTTCATAAGAGGCATTGGACCAAGTGACTTGAATTGAGCAAAACTCTCAAAATCCCGAAGTAAGCATTGGATCCTACCAATAAGGATTGGAAAAGCTCCCTAGATTGAGCTAAAGTTTTTAAACCCTACAATAAGGCACTCTCAATAATACAACAAGCATTAAGGATATTTAACGGGCATTGAAAGTTCACCAATAGTCTTTGATGTACTGTTAAAGATCTTGAAAAATAGAGCATCAAGTTCACACCTTCCAAGAAATCTATAATGAGCATTATTCATATTTCAATAGGGGGTTGATGTTGAAATATGCAATAACCCTTAAAGTTAGTTGAATAAACAAATACAAAATTTGAAAGAGGAGTGTTGAGACAAACTTCTCTCCTACAGCTAGTCCCAAAGGGTGTTTCATTAGTACCAATGACTATTGAAGTTTTATTTTACTTGACAACCACCAATTTCACGAAATCAATGATGGGTGATGACTCAACAGTAGGCATGGAGAATTCCCAATAGATGTTGAGTGTCTACATCGGTAATATGAAGTGATAACTTTCTTTATAATGGCTAGTTATTTATTTAAACCTATAAAAGTACTCATGCTCAATAGAAAATAAAAGAAAGAACCATTCCATTAAGTGAGTATTTTATTATGAAAGTTATTTTCAAACAAAAAAGGTGAACTAAGAGTGATCTAACAATCAAGAGAAGTTCATTGTTTAAAGTGTGCAAGTGTTATCTTCAAAATAGAGTTTGAAGAACAAGCTTTCAAGATATTCTCTCAATACTCTCAACCAGATCAATCATACTTTTGTGACTGTACTTTAAAGTATTCTATTGTTTGAGTGAGAGAGTTATCTTCATCTTTAAAGTTGTATTTTGTTTGGGGAAACCCTTAGTTAAGAGATCTTAAAAACTACACTTTGTGAAAGGTTTAAGGTAGTACCTGCAAACTACTTTGGGATAAGGTTTTAGTAGCACCTATAAGTTTACTTGTAATGACTTAGTAGCACTCGAAAACTACTTCTGTAAAAGTGGTTGATAGCACTATAAGCTATCTTAATAGTGAAGAATCTAGTGGGAATACTAGAGGAGAGAACATATGCAAGTTGTGTTGAACGTCTATAAATCTTATGTCTTTATTCTTCATTCATTTTCACACTTATTTTTTATTTTTAATTATTTGCCATTTCCTTATTCAAACCCCCCCTTTTTAAGGCACCAAAGGACAACATACTCATTTAAGAAAGTTTTATTGATAGGCATATTTACCTCATCTCCTTGAATGTGCTCTAATCATGATAAATGGTTGGCCATTAGATTTTTGAATTCTTTATTGTCCTTAATCTCCAAGTCAAACTATCAAAGCAAAAGTTCCCACTTTATAAGTCTTAATTTAGCATCCTTTTTGCAAGAAAATATTGAATGGTGGCATGATTAGTATAAACAACCTCTTTAGAACTAAGCAAATGTGATCTAAATTTATCAAAGGTAAAAATAATAGCTAAGAGTTCTTTTTTCAAGGTGGTGTAGTTGATTTAGGCATCATTGAGGGTTCGACTAGCGTAGAATATCACATAGAGTATCTTGTCCTTTTTTTATCCTAAAATAGCTCCTACAACATAGTCACTTGCATTAAACATCAATTTGAATGGCAAGTACCAATCTAACTTTTTCATGATAGAGCAAATGTGAGTTCTTTCTTCAACTTATGGAAAAACCAAAATGAGCATCCTTGGATAAAAGATCACAAAGGATTTAGAAATTTTTGAAAAATCCTTGATGAAGCACTTAAAGAACCCTGCATGTCCTAGAAAACTCTTTATTCTCTTCACATATGTAGAAAGGGGTAATCTTTCTATGACTTCAATTTTTGCTCACCCACCTCAATGCCATTGGATGAAATCTTATGTTTGAGCACAAGGCCTTCATGTACCATAAAATGGCACTTCTCCAAATTAAAATTGATTTCTTTACATTTTTGCAATACCCTGTTAAGGTTAACCAAACAATCATCAAAAGAATTACCAAAAATCAAAAAGTAATCCATGAATATCTCAACCATTTTTTCCACCATTTCAGAGAAGATAGCGATTATGAATCTTTAGAAAATGGTTGGTGCATTATACAACATAAAAGGCATGCATCGAAAAGTAAAGGTACTATAAAGACATGTAAATATGGTCTTTTCTTGATGCTCTAGGAAGCAATAATACCCATGCCCTTCAAGTCTTTCCAACATTTAGTCAATAAAAGGTAAAGGAAAATTATCCTTATGGGTTGTTGTATTTAACTTCCTATAATAAATGCACACTCTCCACCCCATTACAATTCTAGTAAGGATAAGCTTATTAATTTCAATAGTGACAACCATCATCTCACCATTTCTTAGGAACTACTTAAACCAAACTAACCCTTAGGCTATCTAAAATGAGGTGGATGATTTTCATATTTAATAACTTCATAACTTCCTCTTAACTATTTTTTGATGTTAAGGTTAACTCTCATTTGGTGCTTTATGATGGGTTTGTGATTGTCCACTATTAAAATTTTATGCATGTAAAGTATACGACTAATCCCCCTAATATTTATTATAGTCCATCCTAAGGTCCTAATCAAATTTCTCAACACTCTCGATAATTTTTCCTCTTATGTTTAAGCTCATTGAAAATGATAGCCATAAGTGTGTTATCATCCCCTAATAATGCATATCTAAGATGAGAGGGTAAGGGTTTAAGCTCATGTTGAGGAGGTTTAAGAATGGAAGGTAGGGTTATCTCAAGTTATTTCTCATAGTCCAAAGTTTCAATAAGAAAAGAAGAAGGAGTGTCATATATGTGAAAAGTTGGGGTACTTACCTTTATAGTGTTTTCCTCTTCCTCATTCTACTCTTACCATGGATATCTTTTCAAGAATGGCATCCTCTTGCTTTTCTTGAAAAACTTCTTTGGTACATTTTTCAATGATGTCGTTCATTAGGCACCCTTCATCCTTTATAGGTTTATTAATGGCCTTGTACATGTTGAACACTACCTCTTCATCTCCCACTTGCACAGTGAGTGTTCCCTCTCTAACATTAACTAAGCACCATCGATGGCAAGGAATGGTCATACCAAAAGCAATGGAATCTCCCTATGTCCTTCCATATCAACAAACACAAAGTCCACCAAAATTATGTACTTGTCCACCTTGATGAGCATGTTCTCTACCATCTCTTTTTGGATATATGATTGAATGTTACGCTAGTTAAAAAGAAATCTTGGTATGTTTCATCTTGCTAATACCTAATTTTTTTAAAAATAGATAAATGCATTAGATTGATACTAAATCCTAGATCACAAACAACCTTTTTCAAATGAAACATGAACAAGTTCATAATGTATAGTAAAACTCCTTGGATCGCTTCTTTTTGGAGGTAACTTGTTAAGGAAAATGGCACTACAGTCTTTGGTCATGGTAAGTCTCTCATATTCCTCTAATTTGTTCTTTTTGAAAGTATATCCTTCATGAATTTTTCATACTTTGGCATTTGGGCAAGCGTCTCCATGATGTGACAGGTTAGTGTTGTATAAAATAAACCCTTGAATTGCATGTGCACAAGTCATCAAGTAATAAAGTGTACAAATGAGTATGGATATCGTTCCCACGAGGATTGAGTTTAAGTACTAATTATCTTGTATCTTATATTATCTAGAGAATTAATAGTAAATGACAAACTTAATTGAAAATAAAGCAAATTAAAATACTAATGAAGATGAGAAGTAATCAATGGATAAGAATAGCTAGGGGTTCAACTTCACTTGATAATCTTTTATGGATTCCTTAATCATTATCTAGTTGGTTCATGCAATAAGTACTAATACTAAGTCACTAAGGTGGCCAATTAATTCCTCTCGAGTAGAAATTGACATACAATAACAAGTTAGCTAAAGTTTCCTCAACTCAAAAGTCAAACATCCTGCAATTGTCTCTTAATTCAAGACTCTATAGATAGTAATGGTTTGTTAAGGTTTCTCAACTTAATAACAAAGCAAGGGAATTATTGAAAGCTCTATTTTATGAAAAGCATCTCTCAATTGTTGATTCACAAAACTAAGATAATCAATGGCCAGTTGATCAAATAATAAATAATTAACAATTGTTAACATTAATGATCCAAGAAACCAAATAGATTTGGATTAAGAAAACATATCCATTTAAAATACTAGTCAATAAAAGCTTAGTTCATAATGAAATAAATAGAAGAAAAGAAAAAAAATAATTCAACTCCAAGAATAGCTATGAACTTCTTCTTGATTATTTCATTCTTTACACCTTCTCTCTTTAGAAATTTGATGTAACTTTGCTTGAATGATAAACTCTTCCATTGGTTATCCCTTCATGCCCTAAATTGGCTTATTATCCTCCTTAAATAAAGTCAAAATTGTGCCACAAAAAAGGAAGCTTGCCTCTCTTCAAAAGGAAAAGAAATCTGCTTAATATTCCCTTGCAATTTTTCCATAAATAAGGCACACTAGACATAGTCATGTGCGCCTTTGATGCTTTGCAACTACCCTAAGTCCTCAACAAGCATGGCATGTAAATTGATTATGTGTCTTCCTTCCAATATGCCTTCTCAACTCTCTTGAGGCATACGGGTTGCCTAAAATACATGGTTGCGTGTTTCTTCCTTTCATCAATTACTTTGCTTTCTACACTTTTTACTTACAAAACACTATTTTTCCATATTAGACCTATAATTATGTCAAATTCAATGGGAATGCATGGATTTTAATATGAATTAACTACAAAAATAAGATAATTAATCCACTAAACAAATTCCCCTAAACATAAATTATTTTTTACCTCAATCAATCATTTTCTTTGCCAAAGTATAAAATAATGTCTCTTATGGTTAGAATTAAGTGTCAAGAATTTCAAAGGGAAGATTTATCTTAGTTATAATCGTGTTTTTCCTTACTCAAGTAATTTCACTCAAGATAATGATAAGTTCCATACCAAGCATAACCAATTCACAATTAGTCAAACACAAAAGAGTATGTGTGTGATTTGTATGATAGTTCATTCTCTACTTCAATTCTCTTTCATATTCACCTTAAGAAAGATTCTTCCTCAATTCTTAAGAATCACATATGACCATAAGCAAAATAAATTCACCTTTTTCCACCAATGTACCACCTTACAACCTTAAGAATCATGAGGTCTTTAATAGCATGTAGTGTAAGGCTTTGGGTTTAAGCTACCAAAGAATGGTCAACTTCAAAGCAAGAGAAACTTTGTTAGAACAATGGGTTATGATAATAGTATGAATTGCAAAAGATTGCTCTATATTTATAACTCATACTTTTTTCTTAAAGATCATCCAAAGCAACACCTTTTCCTATTTTCTAGGTGGCTCAATTCTTCTTTTGCTTTCCTTTGTATTGCTTCACTCTTTTCTTTTTCTTCTTTTTTTTTTTATAAGTGGATGAATAAGGCAAACACATCTCAAGCTATCACTATGCGACCTCCCAAACTTGAATCAACCTTTATGTAGCCAAAAAGATAATAATAGATGGGTTCTTTTGTCCATTCTTCAATATAAGTGCATATGAATGATATAATGCATCACTTACCATTATATAACCAAGCTTTAACTCTATTCTCTTAATAGAGGAGGTAAAAGATTGTTTAGGCTATATAGTTATAATAAAGGATATGTGTGAAAGAAATAAAGGCACATTAATACTCTCTAAGGAGTATTCTTTATGGCTCAAAAGGGGTAACAAGGGATGATATGATAGATGTGTAGATGGGGAATAATTGAGTAACCAAAGAATGCCTTAATCATTCTCCTAAGATTACCAAACATTAAGATTTCACTTCGAAAGGTATTTTAACAAGTTTTAGCACATGTAAGCTTTCTTCTAACTAAAAGTGGTATGAAAGAAGCTTTTTATGGATTAATCCCCACTTTCCCAAAAGTACATAAAAAGTTCTAATATGTTTAACAAATTTTTGAATAAAACATGATTGTAAAGCTCAAGTCATTATCATAAGGGAAATTAACCTAAGCAATTCCAAATAAAGATTATAAATATTCTTCATTGATTTTCCACCTTAAAACTAAGAACCAAAACTAACCATAAAGAGTTATTACAAAAGCTTAATACTTAAAGACACACAAACAATTGTAATCAAGTATAGACCTAAATGCATTCATATCGCTTACAATCCACCAAGCGTTATTGCAAAAATGCCCTTCAAATCCTGCTTAGCCATAACATTCATATGGTTCTCAATCCACCAAGGAGTGTTGAATTGGTGGTTAAATTTCAAACACCAAACGTAGAAGAGCTCAGTTTGGTTTGCAATAGTATTACTCTTACCCCACTGATGACGAAATAGGATAACAAGCAATGAATAAATTGCACTGAAGGGTCTTTCAAATTTGATATCTTGTTTGCTCTGGCTTCATACCTATAAGTCCTACCCAAAGAAGTCCATACTTAGTAGTTGTTAAATTCCCTAGGAAAGTCATCAAGCCCTTCATTCTTAAGGAAAAACGGCTTTCTCAATTGGAAATTGATGATTTTAAAGGGTTGCACTTCATAAGCCCTATAGATCTCTGAGGAAAAGCTAGCCAAGAACTCATAACTGAGCTCTTTATAGGAGTTGTTATGGAGTTGGGCAAATTTTTCCCATTGAAAAACACTAAGGTGCTTTTTAATGGTATCTAACAAACTCGTATCATCTAAAGCCCTTAAATTGTTAAACTTGGTTGGAAAAATAGGATGTTTAGATAGAACCTCATACCTATTTTCATGTTCATCATAATCAAAGACTCAGGTTGCACCCAAAAGTGGAGCAACCCTTAAAGAACCAATTTTCCTCTTTGAGGTAGTTTTGTAGCGTTTAGACATGATGGATGTTGGATTTAGAAGAAGAACAATGAGATTTAATGTTGTTTTGATGGCGATTAGGCCAATTTGGAAGAAGGGAGGAGCAGTTGCAAGGCTATATTAGGGTTGGAGGAAGAAAAATATGATAAAGATTAAAGGGCATAGAGATTTTAAGAGACACATAATTGTGTGTTAGAACTGCACGACTGTGCATTATGGGCTTAAGGCTAGAGGGGCTAAGCACATAGTTGTGCTTCGTGCCCATGCGCCTATCATAACTATTGGATTCTTTAGGGGAGATGCATATGGTAATGCATTTTTAAGGCATGGGTGTGTTGATGGATGTGCACAACTGTGTGAAATGCCTATGTGTTCCCATCAACTACTACCCATTTCTTCCTCTTATATGTATGGTCGTGCAATTTGGCATGTATCTTGTGCAACTACTATTTTGTGTTGAATTATTCACCTTAATGTCCATGAGTCTTAACCCTCATGACCATTTACTCATCTTAACCTTTGTAAACATTCAAATAAAGGAACAAAATTAGGAAATCATGTTAAAATTCAAACAATTCATTGAGAACATAACTTAGAAGTCTAAGGAACAATATGAAAAGCAAGATAAGTGGAAAAGATAACTCCCCCAAACTTGTTTGAAGTTTTGAATGGCAAATTCATTAAACCATAACTTATAAAATTAGAGAAAGAACACAATTAGGAAAGACAAAAACTATAACAAAATAATAATTTACACAATAAAAGAAAGAAAGAAGAGAATGCAGGAATTGCCTTACGAATGTGCTAGTTTAAGGTCTATTACTCAAACCTTGTGTTTGGCTTTTATATGAAGCCATATAGGAGATAGAGAGTCTTTCCTTACTATATAGGGCTTCCAGTGGTGTCCATTAACTTTGAAGATTTCATCCTTAGAGTTTTTTATTTCAATAGCACCATAATGGCTATAACAAAAGGTCCTAACCACTTAGACTTGAATTTGCTTGGAAAGAACCACAATCTTGAGTTAAAGAGTAAAAATTTATGTCCTTCCTTGAAGTCCTTTTTCAATATATAACTATTGTGCCGCTATTTAATTTTCTCCTTTTATATTTGATTGTTCTTAATAGGCTTGAAGACATAAGGATTCAAGTTCATTAAGCTGAAGTTTCCTTTTAACACTGGTGAGGTGGAAATCAAAGTTTATAGACTTAATTGCCTAAAAGCTTAATGTTCCAATTCAACCAATAAGTGACAAGCTCTCCTAAACACCAAATGGTAAGGTGTGGTATTAATCAACATCATCTAAGCAATCCTATATGCCCAAAGTGTGTGTCAAAAAGCTTCAATGATAAATCCTTCCTTGAAGAATTTATCATGTTCTATAGGATATGCTTTATCGCCTTAATAGACACTTACACTTGACCACTCATTTGAGGATGGTACAACATTGCAAACTTATGCATTACACCATACTTCTTAAGTAAGGATTGAAATTTTTAATTGCAAAAGTGTGACCCCCATCACTTATGATGGCACACAAGGCTCTAAAAGTTATGAAGATATAATTCTTTAAGAATTGAAGCATCACTTTAGTATGTATCATTAGTCAAGCTAGCTATGGCTTCAACCCACTTGGAAACATAGTCAACCGCTGCCAAAATATATTGATTCCTAAATGGCTTAGGAAAAGGGCTTATGAGATGAATTCCCTAAACATTAAAAAGTTCCACCTTAATCATAGAATTCAATGGCATCCCATCCCTCTTAAAGCTATTACCTGTTCTTTAGCACCTATCACAAGCTTTGACAAAAGCATAAGAATCTATAAATTATGAGGGCAAAAAAAAAATCCACCTTGCAATACCTTAGTCACGATATTGGAGGAACCAAAGTTTCCTCCACATTATCGAGTATGACAATGGAGCAATATATCTCTCATCTCCTCCTCCAGTGCACATCTTTTTATAATACCATCGACACATTCTTTAAATAGATTAGGTTATTCCTAAAAATAAAATTTAATGTCATGCATAAATTTTGTTGGACTAGGATGATTAATCCTAGCTTGAGAACCTCTTTTGATCTTGACAAAGTAGATTGATCATCACTAATATTTCAAATAAGTGTTGTTTTTGCAGATATGAATCAATCTCTCAAGAAGAAATGAAAGGAGTTGAGAAACTCCAAAGTGACATGTAAATCGCGATCGCAATCTAGGATTAGCGACCGCGACTCATGTTACGACATGCTAAAATTCAAGCAGGCGAAATCGTAGAGCCATTCTCAGTCGTGACCCTTGGAAAGGAAGAAGCCAAAATGACACAGACGAATTCGCGGTGCAAGTCACGCCTTCGTTGCGACCGCGAATTTCAAAGTAACTCAAGAGGGAAGCAGTCCACAACCACAGCTTGACAAGTGTCCCAAAAGACTGTTGGAAGTCAAAAATTGTGGAGACATCTTGTTGGTAGTGACCACGATCCGTGTGGAAGAAAGTTAACCACTTTGGCAGAAGGATTCGCGTCCTCTGTCGCGGCCCGTGCAAGAAAACTCGCGACCACAACTTCTAAAAGTAGGTAAAAGACAACAACTATATTTTTCTGGAGAACTAATAAGAAGCTTCCATGTGGACTAGCCGTTAAACATAAACGGTTCCCTTAAAGAATTTGGATTTCGCGACCGCGATTTCATCTTGAGAAGCATTTAATGCAAAATCTGTCAAACATGTCTCAAAGATTTGATGAGCTATGATCTACAACATCTCTTTGGTGAAGTTTGGCTATAAATACTCCACCAAACAACCATGAAGAAGGTTGCTAAGGAATTTATTACAAGTGATTAAAGCTCTCAATCTTTGCTACTAATTTTCTTCATCTTCTTTATGTAATTGTAAGTGTTAGGTATGAGCATTAAACACCAAGTTGTGAGTTTTTGTGTTAGCCTGTAAAAAGACTTCTAGAAAGGTTTAAGTGTGAGCCTAGTGAAACACTTGAGTGAGGTTTTGTGTTAGCCTAAAAAACACATTGTTGTAAGGTTGTGTGTTAGCCATCAAAACACAAGTTGTATAACTTGGGTGTGAGCTTGAAAACACCATTGAGATAATGAAATACCCAATTGAGTGATTAGGAAGTGGACGTAGGGTCAATTTTGCCCGAACCACTATAAATTGTTTGTCTCTATTATTCTTTCTTCTCCCTTTTATCTTTGTTTTTAAAAATTTTTATCCACCAATTCAACCTCCCTTCTTGGTGCCTAGGGACAACAGATGATTTGTTTGACCAGTTACAAAGAGCATCGATATTTTCTAAAATTGACTTAAAATCAGGTTATTATCAACTTAAAATTTCAAATCTAGATGTACCAAAGACTACTTTTTGAACTAAGAATGGACATTATGAATTTTTAATGATGTCATTTGGTTTGACTAATGCACCAGCTGCATTCATGGCTCTTATGAACAAGGTGTTTTAGCTTAATTGGACAAATTTGTAATTGTGTTTATTGATGACATAATAGTTCTTCAAAAAGCAAAGAGAAGTATGAACAATATTTGAGGATTGTGTTACAAATTTTAAAAGCAAAATAGTTATTTGCTAAATTAAGCAAGTGTGAGTTATGGATTGATCATATGGTATTTTTAAGCCATATAGTTTCTAAAAAGGGCACATATGTGGATCCAAACGAAATTGAAGCAATTGTAAAATGGGAAACCCCAAAGGGTGTTGCATAAGTCTGAAGTTTCATAGGGCTAGCTAGGTATTATCATCAATTTGTTAAAAGCTTTTCACTTATAGTTGCTCCTTTGACTAAGTTGCTTCAAAAAAATATAGCATTTCAGTGGTCTGAATCATGTTAAGAAAATTTTGATGAATTAAAGATAGATTGACATATGCTCTAGTGTTAGCCATTCCTACAATAGATTGACATATGCTCTAGTGTTAGCCATTCCTATAATAGATTGACATGTGCTCTAGTATTAGCCATTCCTGTAGTTAATGAAGGATTTGTAGTTTATAGTGACGCTTCTCATCAAGGTTTGGGATGTATTTTAATGCAATATGGTAAGGTAATTGCATATGCATCTAGACAACTAAAATCTTATAAATTATCTTACCCAATACATGACCTAAACCTTATTGTTGTTGTGTTTGCTTTGAAAATATAAAGGCATTACTTGTATCAAGAAACTTTTTAGATATTTATAAGATCTTGAAGTATTTGTTGAGCCAATAAAAATTAAACACGAGACAAAGGCAGTGGTTAGAACTGCTAATGGGTTATGATTTCACCATTGAGTATCACCTATGGAAGGCAAATGTGGCAGCTGATGCTTTGAGTAGGAAATCAAGAAGTAGTGCAACCCATTTATAGGTATTTCCATTATCTTATTTACTTTAGTTACAAGTTATGAATGTGGAACTAAACATGCAAAAGAATAGGGTGTTAATTGCAACTTTTGGGTGAGATCGATATTGCATGATCGAATTAAAGAAGCACAGGGCAAGGATCCAAAGTTACAAAAAATTATTGAAAAACGTAAAACCAGGGAGACACTGATTTTGATATTCGAAATGATGGCTTTTGATGTTGGGATCTTATATTTATGTGCCTAATATTTATAACTTGTGAAAGATAAATCCTAGAAGAATCATATAATGCTCCAGATGCCATGCATCTAAGAATGACGAAAATGTTTAGTACCTTGTGATCTCATTTTTGGAGGCCTAAAATGAAGAAAGTTGTAGCAACCTATGTTTCAGCATGTTTGACTTGTCAGCAGGTCAAAACAAAACATCAAGCACCAGTTGGAAAACTGAAACCATTGATGATTTTGGTATGAAAATGGAAAAAGAATATCCATAGACATTGTATATGGGTTATTGAGAATTTTGAAGAAGAATGACGTTATATGTGTGATCATTGATCAATTAACTAAGTTAATTAACTTTTTGCTCATTGGATAGGATAGTTCACTTAAAAACTTGGCCAAGAAATATGTGGATGAAATTGTCAAATTACATGGCATTCTAGTGTCCATTATATCAAAAAGAAATCAATAATTTACATATTGATTTTTGGTCTGTTTGCAACAAGCTTTAGGTACCAAGTTGAGTTTTAGTACTACTTTTCATCCCTAGATAGATGAACAATCAAAAAGGACAATTTAGACACTTAAAGACATGCTTCAAGCTTGTGTGATAGAGTTAAAAGATGTATAGGATGAATATATTGCCTTGATTGAATTTGCTTATAATAATCATTATCATAGCAATATACAGATGGCACCACACTATATCGAAGAAATGTCAAAGTCCTATCTATTGGGATGAAAAAGGGATGCATGCTTTATAAGGGCCATAACTAGTAGAAGGCAATGTGGACAAGGTGAAAGTAATCAAGAGCAAGCTTAAAACAACATAGGATAGATAAAAGAGCTCTGTAAAGTGACATAAAAAAAAGAAATGGAATATGTGGTGGGAGATAAAGTGTTCCTTCGAGTTTCACCATGAAAAAGAATAATTTGATTTGGCAAGAAAGGGAAACTGAGTCCTTGATATATAGGGTCATATGAGATCTTAGAAAGAATTGGTCCATTAGCTTACAGGTTAGCATTACCACTAGAGATGGCTCAAATGCATGATATATTTCATGTGAGTATGCTCAGAAAGTATCGATATGATCCTACACATGTACTTAGGGATCCAATAATAACAATTGTAGATTATGTAAGTTATATTGAAGAACCGGTGAAAAATCATTGGTTATAAGACAAAGCAATTATGAAATTGAGAAATCCCTTTGGTTAAGGTGTTATAGAGAAATTACTTATAAGAAGAGGCTATGTGGGAAACCAAAGAGAACATGAAATGACAATATCCATATTTGTTTACTAGAATTGAATTTTGAGGGTGAAATTCTTTATAAGAGGGGAAAAAATGTTACATCCCTATCCTTATTCATTAGCATTCTCACATAAGCCTATTCATTAAATAAATGATTTGTAAAACCACATGAACATATGTATTGGATAAATGATCATTTAGATATGTGAATTTGATAAGTATGATGATGACACTTGTACCATTGCATTTAGAGCACTTGAACATATATGTGATGTTTTCATAGTTGCATGGAAAATTAACATATGGTTTGTGCACATTATAATATTATAAATAATGGTGTTTTAGAGCTTATTTAAAGGTATAAGGAGAATATGGGGATTAGTATATGGATGAAGGTGATGAACGAGTGAAGAAGAGGGACTAAAAGAGGAAAATTGAACTTCCAACCAATGGTGGTAAGCCATCATGATTTTCTCTTATTAGAATAGGTTTGCAAATTGAATTTCTCCTCCTTTGAGAAGCTCATTAAAGATGCGGGTCAGCAAAAGGAGGGAGGAGAAGAAGAAGAAGAAGAAGAAGAAGAAGAAAGTTAGCTACCTAGGAAGAAACCCTATGCTTTTCTAGTATTGGCAAAAAGGGTAAGTGATTTTATCTTATTCCATATGAAATTCCTCTCTCATTATATGTTAAACATGCATAATTAGTCAGAATTATGGAGTATTTGAGGTAAAGCTCATGTATAGAAGTTGAAGCCTAAGAGAAATAAGAGCTGATTGTGTTAGTTTTGTTGTTAGAATAGATTTTACACCCATGACTTCATGACCCTAGAAGAGGAATTAGGGAAAGTGTAAATTATGAAAGGTGTAGTTTTATGTCCCACCTAAATTCAAGTAAAACAGTTTTGCTTAATATGGTGTGTGTGAAGAGTTATGGCTCCATCATTAGGGTTGGTTCATAACCTGCCGAAACCTCCTCAGTATGGCATTTTTCATATATTCTGATGACTTTATGTGTTGATTTAGACATTCAAATGTAAAATTTATAGGTCTATATGCCCTGAAAATTCCTATAAAACATTTTGGCCTAATTTATTGAGTGGATAAAGATATTTCTCTTTTATTGTGACTGACCTCGAACCTGAGTAAACTTATTTAATCCCTTAATTCTGTTTTCCAAGAATTTGATGGCAATGATGTTCCAAACTTGAAAGTTGTAGTTTTATGTCTCATATACATGTCTATAAATTAGTTTTTCCAAATATATTATTGGTGAGGAGATGTTGCTTTTTCATTGTGATTGATTCTCAATGTTGAAACCTACTCACCTTGAGATTGACCATTTATTTTGGTGGCTTGGTAGACTAAATTAGATAATGTTTATACATGAGAAAAGTTCCTTTATGTGTTATATATCTTTTGGTAAATCAATTTTGAAATTGTATTAGTATAATTTGAGATATGGCTAACAATGTAAGACCTGATTAGATTGTGATCACATTGAAACAAGTCAAAATTTAAAAATTCACTATATTTTCTATGTCTTATAGTGACATGAATTACATGAATTTTGACTATGTTGTCTATTTTATTTAGAAAAGAAATCAAATCATTTGGATATATATATACAGAGAGCTATTATATGAGAGTGCAGTAAAGTCAGGCTACCATATAAGAATAATAAGCTTAAGTACTAGGTCTACTTGCATGAAACATGACCATTGTTGCATATCATGCATGCAAATTCATTTTGACATTTTATAATAATATATGCATCAAATGTTAGGATCTCAACACATCGAGGAAGCCCAAGAGAGAGGTCCAAACCTACCATAAAGGTTGGTTGCATCAAAATTGAGTAAAAGACTTAATTGGATGTTAATGTGTATGTGTGATGATTTTATGATATGGTTGTGTTTTATTATGTGTATATGTGATTGAATTGTGATATTTTATTTGTGAATACAACTCAAGTGAGAATTATATGATCTTAATGATTACTTGGTATACAATTATGAATGAATACTTGCATATAGAACTAAAAGGAAGTTGTGATCGGCTTGTCAAACACTTGAAAATCACTTGGAAAAGGGGTTAATATATCCTATTATAGCACATATTATTAATCAAATGAATCACATGTACTGGCGAGCAAAATCAAATCTCATTTGAATCACATAAATTTCCAAGAGCAGTGTTTGCCTTACAAGGTCACACAAAATCAATCTATTACATTTGCACTTGCATAGTCAATTCTTCTGCTTGTAATATATTCTAATGATATTTGATTATCAGTTTTGCCATAAGAATTTGATTATTATTTTTATTCATTGAGTCACAACTCACCAAATCGTAATTATGTTTCACAATTTTTGATGCATAAGGTTTGGGTACTTTAGAGTATAAAGTTTTGCATATAAACAAATGGAGCACAGGTCACTGGCTGAATTCCAACTCTCTCTATCTCTCCTTGTGTCATGTACATATACCTAGATAAGCCTCAGTTTATGATTACCAATATTAAATAGGTTAACATATGTGTACATTAAATACTTGTTAGATTGTATATGAGTTAAGCTTTATGCATATGAATACTTGGACATGGATTTTATGCTTAATATATGGAAATGGATGTTACAAAAAACTTCATCTTTCGAATGAGAATAAGACAGTTCTTAATGATGTTCTAAAAGAAGGGACTATTAGTAAAATGACATCTATTATGGAAAAGGTTAGCAAGGACCAGTTAAAAAATTCAAACAACTCAAAAAGGACTGCATCCTTGAATCTGATTAAGGCCTTTAATCCATCACAGACAATAGAGAAAGGTACAACTTTTACTGATAAGCTCTCATAGAGAGATATCATAAAGGCTCTTAGAAGTGAAGAAAGTGGTAATGAAAGAGAAACTAATAATGATGACCTTCAACATATAAAATTTCCAAGGTCAGTCCATTTGATATTCTTCCATTAGACTAAATTTAAGACATCCCCACTTCCTCTTTCTTTCTTGCATTCATTAACAATTTTGTAAATTTTTTTTCATTTTCTTTGCTTCTTTTCATTTATGCATGTTTTCTTATTTATTTAATTATTTATTTTTAAATTTCTAGCATCTAACTTTTAACCCTTTTCTTTCATAGTTTGAGGTTGCACCAAGTGAAGCTTCATTTTGTGTTCCTAATAAATTTGACTATCTTGTAAATGCCATAGCTTTGGATGAACAAGGTCATTACTTTTCCATTAATAAAAGTGGATATTACTTGCTCAAAAGATGAGACTTTATAGTTGCATGTTATACTGGAGTGTAATTATGAATAAGAGAATACCTTGGAACTTATGAGTTGTCTTATCTTATATAAGATTTCTACATTCTATAGTGATGATATTATGTTCAATTATCGATGCCAAGTGGTTAAGATGGTCTGACAAGATTGACAAAAGAAGATAGCTTGCACTTCTAAAATGAAAATTACTTTTCTAGCTAAGGAGATTAATAAGACGTTAGATGAACTTTGGGAGGTTGACAAGATCAACACTAGCATTTCGAAGAAGAAGTTTGCAAGCTACCTTAAAAATGTTCAAACTTTTACAGAATTAGAGTATAATCTTTCTCTACAAATGTCATTAGACACTTGATCAAAATAGCTTAAAAGACTCATTGAGAAACTTCATGAACTCTAAACTCATAAGCTTTAACTTACTAGTGATCATTCTTCTATAGAGACAGAGCTAGCAAAAGTTAAAGAGGAGCATAAGCATTTGGTTTTAAAGAAAGAACAACTTAAGTCTTTCTTAAAGTCAATGATGATATATCAAACATAGTAAGCGAGATGTCTTAAGTGCCAGTAGAAATATCATCAATCAAAGCTGCTTATGTATGAAGTGAAGCTAATGAACATGCCTCAAGCCAGCTTAAAAAGTTGCTTGATGTTGAATTTAATTTTCTAAATAATTTTGATTGGCGACCATAAATCTTATTTTTTTTCTTTGCTTTAGAATTTTCGTGTTTATGCACATGGAATAGTTTAAATAAAGTTTGGATGTGAATTTTGTTCAATACACAAACTTAAAGAAAAATTTTTTTGGGTGACTAAGCTTGACAAAAACCCAAGCTACTTACGTACCTTCCTAAGAATGATAAAGTATTTATGCAGTTGATTTTTTTTTTATAGTTTTTTAGCCATTCACAATTTTAGCTCATGCAGGCCAAAAGCGACATTAGACATCTAAGAATAATAGCACTTCAAGAACTTGTCATTGATAGGTCCAACTTGCACTCTATCTTAATCCATAATCACGTACGCGCTATTAGAATAAACATCTTAAATAGCATAAGGACCATCCCAATTAAAGGTAAATTTGTTGCCCATGTATCTTGACATGATTATGGGTCTTTGAACTACAAGAATAAGATCACTCACTTGAAATAACCAAGGTCGCATATTTTTAGTGATGGATATAGAGATGCGAGCTTAATAACATTAAAATCTTTATGCTTTAAGTCACTTCTTATAAAGAGCCTCTAACTCTTCAAGACAAACAAACATTCTCTTCATTTATAAGTTTTTTTTAATAGTAATTTTTTATAATGGAATTTGTTGCTCTAATGGAAGAATAACTTCTACACTATATACCAGTGAATATGGAGTGGCTTGTGTTAGTGTCCAACATGTAGTGTTATATGCCTATAATGTTTCACCTTTCAGGCCAATCCCTTTCAATTGACAAACAATCTTTGTGAGAATGTTGCACAATGCTTTATTGAAAGCTTCTACAAGTCCATTAACTAGTGCATTATATATAGATGGGAAGTGTTATTTGAAATTGAAGTGCTTACACAACTTGTCCATGTCCTTGTTACAAAACTCTTTTCCATAATCAGTTATGATACAACAAGACACACTATAATGTTAAATAATATTTGTTTGAATGAAATGCACCATAATTTCCTTTTGATTTCCTTATAGGGAGCAACTTTATCCAATTTCAAAAAGTAGGTAGTAGCAGCCAAGATATAGTAGTGCCCACTTTTGGTAAAGGCCCAATAACATCTAGTCCCTAAACATTGAATGTTCATGTATGCAACATTCGGATGGAATGGCTTAGGAGGTTGGTAAATTAAGTTTGCATGAAATTGACACTCTTGGCATCTTTTAGTGTAATCCACATAATCTTTTACCATTGTAGGCTAGTAGTATCCCATCCTCTTGACTTGAAAGTTAAGTTTTAGCCTTGACTTATGAGTGCCACATATCCTTGAATGTGCTTCTTGTATTGTCTTAGGTGTTTCTCTTTCCTTAAGACATCAAAATAAGTCCCCATCAAAAGATTGATAGTGAAGCATACCATAAAAGTATATGAATTCAGGAACTAGATGTCTTATTTGTATGGGTTGTTAGGTAATAAATTGTAAATTTTAGATCTAACCCAGACATTTCCTCATATGACTAGGCAAAGACATTCCGATACTCAATGAGTATAAGATTAGTACATGGCCCTCAATAAATATGCAAAACTTCAGTTGGTAGGTGTAAATAATGTCAGTGAATTTCTAGTGACCATTCACTATGAATTCTTAGGCAGAGTTCAAGATGATATAAAGATAACTCGCAAAAGTATTTTGAAATTGCCCCTAACAGAAGAAAGATTTGGCCTTCCATTTCCAATGGATGTCTAAAAAGTTTTACTACCTTAGTAGTTTCTCTAATCCTAATCTGAAGCAAGCTTTCATATCCTCATTTTCTGAAACTTTGGGTACATCCATGCAAAATTTGATTCAACTAAAAGACAAACAACTCAATGATCTTACTCTTAGGGAAATTTATCAAATAATGTTGCAGACACTAAAAAGACTTAGTGAACACATGAACCTCATAATTTAGATGATGGATAGGCAAAAAGATCCCTCTCTTAGGATGTCTTATAAAAGGCCTAATTTGCTTATCAAATGTAACGGTGATTCTAAGGATTACTATTATCCTTCGAAGAAAAAAAAGCACTATTTCAAAACCAAAAGCCATGGCTCCAAGAGAAGATCTTCATAAAACAAAAATGGTGTTTCTTTAGAAAGAAAAAGTACAAAGGAAAAAAAATGTGATAAATGCTATCTTTGTGGTAAGAAAGGGCATTTTGCAACAAAATTGTCTAAATAAGCCAAAACATGCTACAAAAAAGATCCAGTAAATATAGATTTCTATTACAATGGATATTGAAGATACAAATATTAAATCCCTTTTGTCTATTAACGATGATGTTTCTCCAAAAATAGTTTTCACCATATAAGACCTCTCATCCTTAGAAGATGAGATTGATCAAGAATACAGTCGTGAGGGCAAAGGTTTGGTCATGACCAGGACTCAAGAAGTTATAGTTTCCTCACCAAATAGTGGAATTCGCGGTCTCAATCGTGCCCAAGACAAAGCTAGCTCTTGACCACGACTTTCAAATAGTCGGTTGAACACAACGACTATATTTCGTGAACAACCAATGGATGAAAGACATGTGTACTAGCCGTTAGACACAAAACGTGGTTCCCTGTCTCGATTTTGAGTTTCTCAGTGCAAATTGAAAATTTGCGACAACAAAATGAGAGTAGCGATTGTGACTTTCGCCTGAAAAATATTTATGCAAAATCTGCCTAGCATAACTTAAAGATTTAGGGATAGTTTTTGAACAATGTCTCTTTGGTGTATGTAGGTTATAAATACTCTACCAAATTGATGTAAATAGAAGAGAATTCAATTAATTGTAGTCAAACTCTTGCCAATTCGCTACTCATTCTTTTACTCTTCTTTATGTGTTATTGATTGTTTAGTGTGAGCAATAAACAACTTTGTAAGTAAGTTGAGAGTTAGCCTAGATTCTAAAACTCTTGTACGAGGTTGAAGTGTGAGCCTATCCAAAACACTTGTGAGAGGTTTTTATATGAGCCTAAAAACACAAGGATGTAAGGGTTTTATGTGAGCAATAAAACACAAGTTGTACAAGTTGGGTGTAAGCATGAAAACACTGGTTTAGTGAGTTAAATACCCAATTATGAAGAATCAAATAGTGGATGTAGGGTTTGTAACACATGAACCACTATAAACCTTTTGTGTTGATTATTCTCTTCTTTTTCTCAACTTCTTAAACACCTTAACTTCTCTTATAATTTTTAATCAGCCACCAATTCAACCCTCCATCTTGGTGCACTAGGCCAATAAGTGGTATTAGAACCAAGTTTCACTTTAAAGCTTAATTGTGTGAGTAAAGATTATGGCATAAAAAGGAATCCATACTTACCTCAAGCCATATTTCGATGGAGTATACTATACTTATTGGAAGTATAGGATGAAAATCTGTCTAGATAGTGATGTGGTAGACCTTTAGGATATTATTGCAAAGGAGTGAAAGCCACCGACCAAAGTGGTGGATGGAAGTAAGGAGTTGATCCCTAGAGAGGCATGGGTTGAAGCACATAGGAGATCCAATGGTAGAAATAAAAGAGCCATGGCAACCCTTCTAAATTCTCTCTCAAAAGAAGAAATTGGAAGGGTCCAACATTGCCTTACTACTCATGGTATTTGGAAGGACTTGGAAAACTATTATGAGGGCACCACCTTGGTGAAATCTAGTCAACTTAAGATATATGTGACAGAGTGGGAGCTATTTATGATGAAGGAGGAAAAAAGCATCATAGACATGATAAATAGACTTCTTGCAATCGTCATTAACATGAAGAAGTTTGGGAGAATTCTCACCAATCATAAGGTAAATTCTAAAATTCTAAAATCTTTATATTTTGAAAAATTTGGTGCAAGGGTGTGTAGCATCTAAGAGTCCAACTCGGAGATAGGAAAAGTGCCAATAGATGTCCTAATAGGCATACTTTTAACTCATGAGTTAGCCTTAAAAAAGGATGAAGAAATAAAGAGAATGAGAAGTCAAAGAGAGAAATCTAAAAAATCAGAAAGGAAGAGCTTGGCACTCAAGTCTTCATCAAAGAAGAAGGAAGTAGAAGCAACCTCAAGTGAAGAGGAAAGTGAAGAACTAAGGAGCTGATTAGAAGAAGGAAAGAAAGAAGGAACTTCAAGAAAGTAACTCTAACTCCCAACGAAAGATCAAATGATGTCATTTGCTATGGATGTAGCAAGCAAGGCCATATTAAATATAATTGCCCCAAATTAAAGAAGAAGAAGAAAGGGGACAAAGAAAAAACAAAAAGCTTCAAAACCACTTAGGATGATAGCTCAAGTGAAGAAGATGAAAAAGAAGAGGTTGCAAACCTATGGTTCATGGCTCAAGAGGGTTCATCTAATGAGGTAAGATTTTCACCTCACTCTTATTATGAATTTGATGAATTAGATAATATGGATAATGAGCTTTTAGAAGCTCTTACCATGAAATATGATAAGTATAAGTCACAAATGAAAACTTACAAGAAGAAGTGCACTAAATTAGAGGATGAATTTAAATCCCCAAATAGTATTATAAGTGAATTGAGGGCTTCAAATGAAGAACTCAAAAAGTCTATGGAAAGTCCATCTAAGTTATATTCATCTTTAACTTTATTAAGAAAAGAAAATGATTCTTTGAAAGGTAAAGTCATTGAGCTTAGAAAATCTATATCTAAGTTCCAAAAGGTGAAGAAAGCTTTAGATACATTTATTGTATCACAAAGACCTCCCTTAGTTACGCATGGTTTAGGCTTTAATGGAGCCTTGTCTTTTACACGTTCACTCACAGTATTCATCAAGGGCTCAACACCTCAAACTTTAAGTATTGAGGTTGTTGGAAAGAAAAATGCTCAAAGCACTAAACCACCATTACCTAAAGGTAAAGGAAAGGTACAATAAGGCTCAAGGCCTATTTCTAAGAAGGCCAACCATGCATACATATACAATAAAAGACATCTCATTCAAACACACACACAAAAAGCTAATCCTACACCCATTCAAATATGTTCATTCTCTGACACACACATCATATTGGTATAAGGAAATCAGCCACTCATACCAAGGCAATGCATAGGAGAAAGACACATAAGTCTAAACTCCAATGCCACTATTGCATGAAATATGGACACATAAATGTTTGTTGCTACATTAAGAAGACACATCTCAAGTTGGAGGATCCTTTAAAACCTAACCCCCTAAGACCCAAGTATGCTTGGATACCAAAGGAAAGATGATTTACTCGTGTTGTGTAAGGTATTTGACAACCACCAATGAAGCAAATGATTGACAAGTGGATAGCAAATGCTCAAAGCACATGACGGGCAATAGGAAGCTATTCATAGCCCTAAAGGAAAAGGAAGGTGGCAATGTCACATTTGGAAACAATGCCAAAGGTAAGGTAATTAGCATTGGGACTATTGGTAAGAATGGTTGTTCTTTAATTAATGATGTTTTACTTGTTGACGACTTACAGCATAATTTGCTTAGCGTAAGTCAATTATGTGACAAAGGTAACATAATCACTTTTTACCTTAGAAAATGATGAGTTACCACTTTGATGGATTAAAAGGTAGTCTTTAAGGGTGAAAGGAAGGGCAATACCTACCTAATTGACTTAGACAATTTGGCTAACCAATTCTTTAGGTGTCTTATGTCTCTTAGTAATGAAGCTTGGCTATGGCATAGAAGACTTAGACATGCTAGCATAGAGCTCTTATAAAGCTTATCAAAAGGAAAGCTAGTGGAATATCTTCCCAAGTTAAGATTCTTTAGAGACAAGACATATGGTCCTTGCTAAATAAGGAAGCAACATCAATCTTCCTTCAAAGCAAAGAATATTGTAAGTACATCTAGATCTCTTTAATTAATTCATATGGACTTGATAGGGCCTACTATGAGTGCTAGCTTAGATGAAAAATATTATGCACTAGTCCTAGTTAATGATTACTCTAGATTTACTTGGGTGTCCTTTCTAGCACATAAGAATGATACTTTTGATGCTTTTAAAAGTTTTGCAAAAAGGGTTCAAAATGAAAAGGGTTACTTCATTTCTTTCATAAGAAGTGACCATGGAAAAGAATTTCAAAATGAATCTTTTGAATCTTATTGCCTAGAGAATGAGATTTTCCATAACTTTTCAACTCTTAGAACACCACAACAAAATGGTGTTGGAGAGAGGAAAAATAGGACACTAGTAGAGATGGCTAGAATTATGCTCAATGAGTATTTATTACCAAATTACTTTTGGACTGAAGTTATCAATACTTCATGTTATATTACAAATCGAGTTTTCAAAAGACCCATTCTTAATAAAACATCTTAGGAGCTATGGAATGGTAGAAAAC
>CATIWR010239807.1:0-39248 GCA_949677035.1 Omphalea diandra | reverse complement strand
GCAAAGCTCAAAACGTATCCAATTCTGAAGGCTACAAATCAATAAATTATGTGACATAAACATTGCATAAGAGATTGGTATTTAGTAAGGTTTATATTAATAGCAACTGTCATTAATTATATAATTAAATAATCAATGTTATTTCAATAAAAAAAAAAAAAAAAGCTGAAAATGGAATAGGTTTCCATGTAATGCAAAATTTTTTGAGATTTATTATTTATGTTAAATATATGGAATTCATTAATTTTTTTTTAATATAATCTCTTTGCCAATTTAAATTCCTAACAATAAAAAAAGAAATACAGAAGATGAGCAGTTGTGAAAAAATTTCTCTCTTTTTTTGGCTTGTATGTGTTTTTCTCATTAATTCACTAAATAGATTATTATTGGCTTTTTTAACCTATAATAATTCTTTTACAGTTCTTTTTCTATAATTTATTTTTTTTCGTAAATAATGAGTGTATTTTTCAAATTTAATGTATAAGGAATTTTGAATCAATTTATCCAAAGATCAAATTTCTAAATGCAGATGTAAATGTAACAAAGAATTACCACTGGTGACAACAATGATCGGTGGTTGCTGACTTTTTCAGACTACCTGTCTCCAACCACCTGATTTATAAATATGAACACTAAACCCTAAAACCAAAATTGAAGTTCTGAAGTCAACAATTTTAATGAAGGATTAATAAGGATAAGCTATATTAATATTTTATTTGACCGCGACAAGAACAACAACGTTTCTTATTATTAAAAATATAATTTTTTTTGATGAAAAAATAAGTACATTATTTCATTTAGATAAAATTAGTTTATTATTTATTTTCCCCTTTATAGTTTATACGTTATACAAGGGAAAGATGAGGGTACAATACAAAATTTGCTGTTTTGAACAGCGTAATTTTGTCTTCTATTAAACTTATGTTTCTTTTTTAATTTTCAATTTTTTAATGTTTCTCTTGGCTTTGAATTCAAGCATTCTGGTATTTTGGAATTTGAAAATTTAAAAATACTGCGATTTTGGTCAATAATTATAAATATGTGCAATGAAAACGTCAAACATGCTTTTATTATTATTTTATTTGTTAGTAGATTTATTAGTTTTCTTTGAACAAATATCCCCAGTTAAAAAATTTTGATTGATATTGAAATTTCATCTAAATTGAGATATTTTAAATGAAAAATCATACAAAATTCAAATTCTATCACCTTTTCAAGATCCGATAAAATTTTCTAAAATTTATTATTTTTAATAAGTGATAGATTGTTGTAATATTTTTCTTTATTTTAAACTTTTTCATGTTAAATCATCAATTCATTGATTCTCTAATGTTCAATTCGAATACCGAAATCTTTAAATCTCTGGATTTTAAAATTAATCAATATAAAATTTATAGGTTTTGACCAAATCTATGAATTTTAAAATTTTTCAATCTAAATAAAACTTGAAATAAATTATTGGTAAAAAAAAACCCTTATGAAGGAGAAAAAGAAACCCAATGCTCATTATGTTGATAAAAAAAAAAAAAAAAGAAGAAGCAATGCTCATTATGTTGATAAAAAAATAAACAAAAAGGAAGCAATGCTCATTGTGATGTTAGAAAATAAAGATGGCTTTGAGGTGAAAGAAATACCAATAGAGTGGGATACTTTTCTTTTTTTCAAAATATTGTGTCCAAATAAAACATAGTTTTAATTCCTTTTCATACAAATAAGTAAAACATATGTCTCAAACTAATAAGTTCAATGTCAATGTTAAAATGTAAAATTCAATGTAAACATTAAATTTAAAATACAAAAATAAATAATTGATCAATAGTATTTAAATCATCTTCAAAGTTTTAGATCACTGAGCTCAAATATGACTCTAACCACTTGCATACTAGTGTAAAAAATTTTAAGATAAATATAAATACATTATATTAAAATTTTTTTAGATAATGTAAAAAACTCAGATAATGTAAATAGCTGAATCTTTAAATATTCATAGAATAAAATTAATTTAAATTTTTTAATAATTTTAAAAATATATTTTATTTGCACAGCAGAGGAAAATAAAAAAAATAAAAAAGTGCAATATTTTTTGTGTAAGGGAAGGAAAATTATTTGAAGTAAACATCATTCGTCGTAACGTAAACAAAACAAAAGTCAAAGTCATTGAACCATTCTTATGTTTAAGCTGTGCCTGTTCCGCTCTCTATCGATTTCCGTGCTGACCACTTGAGTTGTGTCGTATCTCTCTTGTTCACCTCTACGCGCATAATAATTAATTAATCTAATGAATAAACAAACCATTAAAACAATTGTAATTAATGTATAAATTTTAAGCACAATTAAACTAGTAATTCCAACTCAATTAAGACTCATGGACTCTGTAATATTAATAAGCATAAAATAATACGAATTCCAGAGAGGAAAGAGACCAACAACAAGAAGAAGAGCAGAGTCCAGCCGTCACTCATTAGCTCTTACATGTTTTGGGTAATATCCAATTGTCTGATTTAATGGGAAACTTCGTTTTCCCCGAGGCCTAAATCAAAAAAATTAGCTCCAAACTCAGACAAGTAGTATTTGGCATCTTGTGTCTCTTTTCACTACTGTTAGCACTTCTTTTATTATAAGGTCGAGTTTCTTCTGGCATAGTCTGCAAGATGGGATGGGATTGATGGAGTAGCGCTACTGTTGCAGTTTGAAGAGAAGGGATAAAGAGCTTTGCTTTTTCTTTATTTTGTCTCTTTCCTTTCTGGGTTTTCTCTCTTTACCTCCTGGAAGCGTAGCAATGGCTGAATACATTTGTTTACTCAACAAGGTATGCTTAATGGTTCTTTTTTTTTTTTTTTTGGGGGGGGGGTGGGTGTGGAGGGGGAGGGGGGAGGAGGGGTCTTAAAAGATTCGAACTTTTTTTTTTCTTTTCTTTTGGGTATGTGTGGCTGCTCATGACAGATAATGCTTTTCCTTGTTATTTTTTTAGCTGTTATTCTAGTTTTTGTGATGAATTGATAGGTGTTGAAGATGAGGCAAAATGGGTTTGTGGAATACTTCTGATCTGGGTTTCACAGTGGTTTGCATTTAAAATTGCTGAGCTTATTTTTAGCTTAGCGGTCCTATATACACATCGTGTGTGTTTTTTCTTTGTTTAAGTTCTTATCTTTTGTGGTTTATAGAATATTGCTTGACAGTTGACGCACAGTTGTGCATGTTCTGATCTGGGGTTTTATGGTTTTCTGCATTTGTTTTTTTTTTTTTTTTTAGGTCAGTGCTCTTATATATCCAATATACATCTTTTCTTCATTGATAAAGGTGTTATCGGTTTGCCTTTTAGATTATATTTTAGGTCCTATGGGTTTTGTGCTCTCTTTGTTATTTGTACTTGATGCAGCCGCGGTTGCTCTTTCAATTTGTGACTTCTGTATATGAGGCCTAATTTAGATAAGATTAGAACTAGGGTTTTTGTTATTTCAATATTTTTTTTTTCCCTCATATTTCTGTGAGAAACTATTTCTGGTTTTAATAACATGTGTATTTTGTGTGTGTGTTACAGGATACAATAATCATAAAGCCTCCTAAGAAATCTCCCATTTTGTTGAGGATGATAGTTTTAGTATTTGCCATGATCTGTGGTGTTTATATTTGCTCAATATGTTTAAAGCAGATAAGCGCTCATAGTAAAATTAAAATTGAAGATATTCAAGTAATTGAGAAGCCATCTTCAGATGACAAACACAAAGAAATGCAAATTCCTGCTGTGCATTTCCCGCATCCTGAAACTTTTAGCAGGTAATAGAGAATTTCTGCATGTGTTTATGAATTTGTGATTCACTAAGATTTCCTAAGTCTGGTTGCATGTGTTTTCAGGGCTGAATGTAAGCATAATCCTGTGAGATTCTTTGCAATTTTGTCAATGCAAAGATCAGGCAGTGGATGGTTTGAGACCTTGTTAAATAGTCATGTTAATGTAAGCTCAAATGGAGAAATATTTTCTGTTTTGGATAGGAGGAGAAATGCTTCATCGATTGTAAAGACTCTAGACAAAGTTTACAATTTGGATTGGTTTACTAGTGCTTCTAAGAATGAATGCTCAGCAGCAATCGGTTTCAAGTGGATGCTTAATCAGGTAACTGAAGAGTCAAAATGTAGGCTAATTATTTACATTTTCATCTTAACTTTTTCACTTGGCGACTGCTAAAAAGAATTGTGGCATTGGATTAGAAGTGAATTGAAGTAAATATATTATTACCCAGAATGTCCTGTCAGCCAAAAAAGCAAAACAACTCCCGTTGGTTCTGTTTTTCTAATGCTCTGTTCAGTTGCAGGACAATTTCAGCTTCTTTTAAATTTTAAAAATTTCTTGTTGTTCCTGAATTTTGTATACAATGTAAATGACAAAATATCAGTTACTTTTGCAATTGCTTCTCTATATTAACTCACCTCCCTGCCCCAACTATATATTGTTTATTCATATTTACATCCAAGGTATCTTAAGTTGCAGAAGCTTACTACCAGCTACCATGTTCATCATTTGTTATGGATGGTATTATACAGACTCAGATATTCATTGTTTCTGATAATATTGAGAGTAACAGAGTAACAACACAGTCATTTAGGAACAAATGGAATAAAGGTTTTAGTTTATGTTACATTTTACAGGTCCCTTAGTCAATCTATGAAAATCCTGGTTCTAATCAAAGTAATGCACCTTAGTTCTTGTTTCAACTGGAGTTATTGGTTTTACTATAAACTATACGAATATAAGCATATAGAAGTCTTTATTCAGTGTTTTGATTGGAGGAATGAACCACCGTTTTTTGAATTCAGTTGCTCATGTTATAACAGCGTCCATAATATTTCATTTTCATTATTTGCATATGGGCAGTGAGTTTCTCCAGTTTCCTGTCTGTCTGTCTGCCTGTGTTACCAGTTGTTATGGGTGCTAAGAGAGCACCTTGTAATATTAGCGCCAGAGGTCATTACAAGTTGGTAACTTCAATTCTGCTGATTCGCATGCAGTTAACATTGACAGAAAAGATTGTGGTTTCTAGCTGATTAGGCCATTACCAGTTCAAAAAGAGGAATTTTATGGTTTTTCTTGGATGACATTTTCTTTGGGCTGAGCCTATGGATGGATGAATATGTTTGTAAAAGTATTGATCTATGTTCTATACTACTGTTACAAACTAAAGATTTATTTTGCCAAAAGAAAAAAAGAAAAAATAAATGAGAATCTTCTTCCTACGAATGGAAGAAAAGGGTAAGATATATTGAGGAAACTTAAGCATCCCTATATAGGGTTATCAGCAGAAAAGTAAGTGGAAACAAAGTTTCCTGGTACTTGATAGTCTATATTACTGTTGGAAACACGGTCTTGCCAATTTCATCGTGTTGTTCTTCTAGGAAACAGGATAAGTGGTAACCTCTCATCATGGTTTATGCAGGGAGTGATGGAGCACCATAAAGAAATAGTAGAATACTTCAATAATAGGGGTGTATCTGCAATATTTCTGTTCCGAAGAAACCTGCTACGTCGTATGATTTCAGTTCTTGCAAATTCTTATGATAGGCAAGCTAAGCTATTGAATGGGACGCACAAGTCTCATGTTCATTCAACAGAAGAGGTCAGTGTTTCCTTTCCTTCCCTTGACTCTTCTCACCATCTTTCTTGCATACACATGATCTTGAACTTTGGCTTGTGACCTTGCAGGCTGAAACCCTTTCCAAGTACAAGCCTACAGTCAATTCCACTTTGTTGATGGATGATCTAAAGGAGGTGGAGATAACAGCGTCTAGGGCTTTAGAATATTTCAATAGCACCCGGCACATCGTTTTGTACTATGAGGATCTGATAAAAAATCAGACAGTAAGTTATTAAGAGAGTCTCTCCTGAAATCCTTTAAGAGTGCTTAGCAAACTGCATACATGATCATATTCTATATTTCAAATTTGGAGAGTCATCACTTAATCATGGCATAATGTGTTCTCGCGCTCACTGTCTGCCCTATTTAACTTAACTCTAGAATCTGTTTACTTAAAATTTTCAAAAGCCAGTTCTGAAACATCATGCTTTTTTTCGGGTTCCACAAAATGCCTTCTATCTTGAGATACACCTTTTTGGTGAAAATTATCTGCTGTATAATCACAAATTGTAAGATTGGGATAGTGCTGCAACTTCTAATCGTGATGTTAATTGGAGGTCTTAAATCTTAATGCATGTTGTTCATTCTTGTTGCAGAAACTCAAGGATGTTCAAGAATTTCTGGGCCTTCCACTGATGGAGTTAACGAGCCGTCAGGTCAAAATACATAAAGGTCCATTGTCGTACCATATTCAGAACTGGGAAGATGTCAAGGAGACACTGACTGGAACAATGTACGAGAGTTTCCTCCAGGCTGACTATTAAAATTTGCTAACCTTCTAACTTATGGAATTGTGCATGTGAATATTGCTTCAACTAATTCATCACAAAGTTTGCTGCGATGAGGGAAGTCTTGAGCCTGCCACTTCAAGGGTGGTCTTGTGAACTGCAACTGCATTCAGAAATCTTGAAGGATAGGATTGCCTTCAAATACTTCATTACGGAACTCCATTTTGGTGTGACCATGACTATGTAACGGCAAGCTGACAAGATAGTGATTCTCATTTAACAATTTTGTTTGTGCAGTGCTACTTTGTTTTTTTAAAAAAAAAAAAAAAAAAAAAAAAAAATCTTTGTTTGTCTTTGCTCAACTAACTGTTGTGCCTCAAACTCTTTCATTTTCTTGATTAGCCTCTTGTTGATCTGATGGTGCAGCTAATCCAATCCAATCAAATATGGGAATTTGCCTTAGCATTAGCCTTATTTACCTCTGTTCTATGTTAGGTTTCATGAGGAAAATTTATTTAAATCTTGTGATTATCTCCTCTTTATCATCCTCTTCTGCTCTGCTTCTGTTTATAGCAGAATTTTTTTTCTTTTGGATTTTTAATTTGGCTGTCATTAAGATTCGACTTGCGGCCTTTTCCACCAAATTATTAAAATATATATATATATATATATATCCCTTACAGCCTCACATTCTTGTTGACAACTTTAATTCTACAAAACTAGAAATTCATTGATTATAATGGGTTGTATGTGGCATCGATATGATAATAGTCTGCATGAAACCACAAATTAATCCATTTTTAAAGAAAAAAAAAATCATCCATGTTAATGGCTTAGCTATTATGAGGCAAAGATGTGGAATCCAAGATGATTCAAGTCTCTGTATATAGTGCTGCAGCAACCGATGGACATGCATGGTATATATGCATGTAAAGAATGATTCAGAATGAATTTCTCCGAAACAAGCAAGAATCGATATGATTGAAACATTGATTAGTTTACAACAATTTCGTGGGATTGGTTCTTGAAATAATTGGGCTGGGATCGACATAGACATCGATGCAGTACTCCAGTGTGCTGTATTTGGCCAGAATTGAAGCGCAGTAGTCATCCTCAAACTCTTTTATAGGGGATTCCTGTTTTTTTTTTTTTTTTTTTTCGCTAGAAGATGTTAAACCATAACTTTTATTTTTCTATGATTCGATATAAGTGCAGCATAAATTCATGTTATTCTACTCATATCAAAATTGTTATTTTTACTAGATTTCGATTTTATTTGGATATTTACTGTTATTGTATATTATATAAACATGGCAGACAATGACATGTTTTAGGACTACAGTAGAAATGTCATATTAATATTTATCCCGGAAAAGGGGAATTCAGAAATATTTTTAGTGTTAATCTTAAAAATCGAATTCATGAAATTAAAGAAAATGAACAAGTTTCCTTTACTACTTAAATTAATTACTTGATTTAGTTATACTTGAACTAATTATTGTACTTAGTTTTAGATAAAGGGGTATTTATTTTTCGTTTTTGAATATCATTTTATTTTTTCAGTTTTTGAAAAATATAAAACATATGTTGAGTTAGTTTATCAATTGTTGTTTAAAATCGAAATAGTAATTAGTAAATTATTTAACATCTATAATTTAAAATATATACTTTATTTTACTTTTATAAATAAAAAAATATACTATTGAGTTTATTTATTTATTTAAAATTTATATCTAGAGTAATAGTTATATCTACAAGTAGTAATTAGTAATAATAATTTTATAAAATATTTATTAATTAATAATCAATAACAACAATCAACAATGTAAACTAAATATGCTTAAATTATTTTATTAATGTTAAACAAAAGTTACCAAATAATGAGACACCAAATGAACTGCATCAGGTTTTAAAGAGACTTTTTTTTTTAAGAAATTGAAGTTGATAGATAATAGACTAACACCTGTAATTTAAATATATATATATATATATTGAAACTTTTGTTCACCAAATTTTATTTTTATAAATAAACAAAAAAATTTCTCTTGAGTTTTATTTATTTATATAGTTAAAATATATATTTATAGTAATAATTTATCTATGAATAGCAACTAATAATAATAATTTTATCTAATATTTATTAATTAACAATCAATAATAATAATCAACGGTAAATAACAGGTAAACCAAACAGACTTAAATTATTTTTATTAATATTAAAAAAGCTACCAAAAATATGAAATGCCAAATAGACCACATCAAGATCTAAAAAGAATTTTCTTTAATACCTTTAGTTTTCAAAAAAAAAAAAAAAAGCTTTTGAAACTTTTATCATCAAATTCTACTTTTATAAATAAAAAGATAAATATATTTTTAAGTTTAATTAATTAAAGTTAAAAGTTGTCTATAGTAATAATTATATCTATAAACAACAACTCGTAATAACAAATTTATTAAACACTTATCAATAAACAATCAACAATCAACAATAACAACAATTAACAATCAGCTACTGGTAAACTAAATAGGTCTAAATTATTTTGTTAATGTTATAAGCTACTAGATACATAAAATGCCAAATGGACCACATAAAGATCTAAAGAGGATTTTCTTCTTTTATGGCATTTGATTTTACCTGCTACTTGGCTTTAACAGTTGATTGTTGTACCAATTTTAGGATACATATATTTTAGAGAATCATTAGGCATTTATGATACCAATATGACATATCACATCCACGCATGTAGGACTTATCTGCGTAAATGAAATCAATGCCATGGATACTATGAGCATCCATCAGAATTCACATCCTACATAAACACCAAAGTTGAGAGAGTGTTTAACTATCAAGTTGCATTTCTTAGTTCAACAGATTAGTAAGCGATATCTCACTGTCTCTGATTTGCAGCTATGGCAGGCCAAATCAAATCATTGGTTGCCTGTGTTTTAATTATGCTGATGCTCTCCTCACAACTTGAGTCCATAGAAGGAAGGTTTGTTGATCTTGAGCTCAACTACTTGCTGTGTTGATCTTGAGCTCAACTACTTGTTGTGGCCTGGTGATGGTACTAGTATTAGGACAAGTGGGGATCCTATTGAGCCTGAACTCTTTAACTCGAATATACAAGTGTTCGTCTTCAGGCCCACAACCCCAGGTCATTGCCCTAGTGCTGGAAATTCTATTGAAGTATCCGCCTTCAAGCCCACTATCCCAGGCCATAGCCCTGGTGCTGACAATTCTGCTGAAGTGTTCGCCTTCAAGCCCACTACTTCGGGTCACAGCCCTGATGCTAGCAATTCTGTTGAAGTGTCCGCCTTCAGGCTCACTACTCCAGGTCATGGCCTGGTGCTAGCAATTCTATTGAAAACTAAGCCATATCCTAAATAATCTCATTGGTTGTATTATATGAGTCAGAAATTAAGCATTGATTAAGTGCGTTAATTGTTATTATTATTATTTGTTATATAGGCTTCCTTCCGTCTTAATTTACCCATGAGACTACTTTTGAGTTCATCGTTATGATCGTAATAAATATGCTTTTAATTCAATAATTACTGAAATTTCAGCACATTTCATTCTGCAGCTATTCTTCTATATATATATATATATATATATTCTAATGTTGTTACCTGTCGGCTTATGTATGCCTTTTCTTTTTTTCTAATATATACTTTATTTACACTTTCCTATTGGTAAAAAGAATAAAAAAGGGACAGAAATTAATCTGCTCTAATTTGATTAAATGCACCACAAATTGATCATATTTCATTTATAGCAAACAAAACATATTTCAACCATATGGATTGAAGTGGCATAGGTCAAGGAGGCTACCCTAGCCTGCCATACACTGCACTGCGTGTGTGAATATCTATATTTGCAAAATTACAACCACAAACCCAATCTTCTAATTAGGAGTATACAAGATTGGGCCAATTCAAGCAGAAGGCCTGTGACACATCCCGTGTCTTCGAAAGCCCACATACTGGGACCCATGTGTGGATATGCATGTTGAAAGATGATAATTTTGGGCTGGTCTAATTGCAAACACCATGCAAGAGTCATCTTTAAGCGTTGATGATTACGTAAACGTAAGAAAAAACTTGATGCCATCTACCTCAGATGAAGAAGTCTTTCTTTCTCATTACAGGAAGGAAAGGCAGAATAACCTAATTACAAAGTAAAATATTATGAGGGGCTATGAATGACAACATAAAACTATAATATCATAAAAACCAAAATTACAGTATATGGGATGGTCTCCATAAAAATAACTTGAAGACTTGAAGTTGTGTATCAATGAGCTGGGGTAATCTATTAATTTTTGAATATTCTCAATATTAATTAAGTCATAAAACTCGAATTTCTATATAGGTTAATGAATTGAGTTTGAGAATCAAAATTTTGAGTTAAAAACTCAAGAAGTTGATCAAATTTATGATAATTTTATCATTTTATTCTTTTCAAGTATATCTGCACAAATAATTGATTCATTAAGTTAATTTCAATTTAAAATTTGTTGAGCTTGAATCCACTTTTGAGAATTCAAATTTAGCACTAAGTAAACTCAAATTTGATAGAATTTTAACTCAGAGCATAATATTTTATCATATAATGTAGGGTTTTTCTTTTTTCTTTTTTTCTTTTGGTTGGAGTATTAGGGAAGGAGGATTATATTAGTGAGAATTGAACCCGGACATAATCTTATGTAGTTTAAGATATATTTTTTTCCACAGGATGTATCTAGATTATGTTATGGAGGTTATCTGATATAGACTTCTATTCTCATCATGAATCCCTTTTGGTTATGTTTTATATCCTGTCATCTTTATCTTTTGTTGTAAATATTGTATAAATGTTCTTATGTATATTCACAAGAAACATCGATCAATACAACAAACACTTCTCTAAAGTTCTTCTTATTCTTCACAGATTATACTATGAACAAAGTACATTTCATTTCTCCCTTTCCATTCTTCATATCAAATATACATAGTTTTAGTGCAGTGCTTAAAGATTCGTGTCTATTTGGTAAGGACATTTGTAGACTTAGTATCATTATCAACCCAAAATCTTAAAACAATCGATTTATATAAGTATCTCTAATTTTATAGTTATAATTATTCTTATTTCATTCTAACAACTAAGTCCTCCAATAATCTTACAAAATTTTAAATTTTGTTTACCTATATATATATATAATTTTATAATTATGTCAATATCAATATCAGATTATCACGCTCTAGCAATTAAAACTTCTAATAATCGTAGAAAATTTCAAGCACGCACTCAATGGAAGCATCTTTCTCAGAATATCAATGGAATATCCGTCCATGCCAATGTATAGAATAAAAATAATGTGTAAAGCCAAAAGTATATACATAAACTTTATGGAACGGGTAGTTTTGGCCGCTAATAAGTTGGAGGATTAACATTCAAAAAGCTGCAAGCAATGCACACTCCAGGTTTCCGGTTGGAAAGTGATGGCTTTTTGTTACACTAAAAAAAATGTTATCATTTTTGCGTTAAAATAGCTGAGAATGAGAAGAAACAGAAGAACAAAGACACGAGTATATGTTGAGAAGCTAAATCGTGGGACCTATTTAGTAGTATACCAGCTTGTCCTCCACAGAAGTTTGTGCATATATTATTATTATTATTATTCATAACATGTTATTATAGAATCTTTGAAATTACAGCCCCCAAATTGGTGGCCTCATTCGGTGTATATATATATATATAGAGAGAGAGAGAGAGAGAGAGAGAGAGGGAGAGAGAGAGAGAGATGGTATTACAAGGCAGTTATTTGTATTTTATTAAATTTATTTGTTTGGTTAAAATATAAATTATTAATATTAAAATATTTATAACCAATCAATGAATATTACTTCAAGTGAAAAGTTAGAGTACTCTTTGTTATTGTCTCGAGTTTGAAATAACTGAAAATTTTAAAAAATTTTTTTGCATGAATTTACTAATTCAATATAGATAAATTTACTTAAATCTATTCAAAAATAAAATATATTAAAAACATTCAAAAACTTCTTATGACATCAATAATAAAGTTATAATGAAAAAAAATGCACTAAGCCTTTTCGCTATTAAATTTTTATAGCATGTAAAAATATATAAAAATGAAGAAAAATAAATATAAAATCATAAATTTAATATTACATTTAAATTAAAATTTTAAAATAATAAATTTAATTTATATGCATTTCATTAACTTCACACTTAATGAAGATGAGATACTACATTACAGTAAAACTATGTAATGTGCAAATTTTATGCATTATATAAAGGGATAATGATACATGTTTTTGTTAGAGATAATTTCTATTAAATAATTTTATAAATTATTATTTTCCTATATAAAGATTCTTGATTTTAAAGACGCTTGTTGCATGTGGAAGCTGACTGTTGACAGGCAACCCTAGAACCTAAGCTATATGTCCTCACAATGATAATTTATTAAGAGATCATTTCGCCATTTTTCAATTATTATCCTCACACTACATATCACATAGTCATCGTTATCATATACATATTATCAATTCCAACCAGATCTACATGATAGTTTGGTGCCTTGTTTAGATTCCTGCGAGGGTAAAATTTTGAGATAAAGCATTATTACAAGAAATATAGAGATAGCACTCATATTTAGCATAATATGGGAGAAAATAATGGTAGGAACCTGGGAAGTGAATGGCCAGTTAGGGTCCTTCAAGGGTTTTAATTGGAGAGAAGAAAAGGTCAAGACTCTGGACTATTGGTAAAGTAATGCATACCCCATATGCATCTCATACATATTTTCTTCCATGAAATTATAATAGGGGATAGTTTTATTGGTAGTCTATATGTCTCCTTCAAAACACATGCATGCACGCATGCATGCGCATAATAATGGCTTATAAGAAGATGCATGGCTCTTTCCCTCTATAAATACCAAGTGAAGGCAAGGAAGCGTTCAACCCAAGTTGCTTGCTTAATGCTTAGTTTACAGTAGTGTCTTATACACTTGACTAAGCCCTCTTATCCTTCCTTCCTCAATTTCTATTATCTTATCTTTGCATATCTATGGCCCAAAAGAACTCAACAATCCTCTTTGCCTGTATTTTCGCAATGCTGATTTTCTCCATAGATGGAAGGCACTTGAACCTAACAAAACAGAACTTGTCAAAACTCCACACTTCTATTAACCTTGAAGAGGAATTAAGAACATCTGTCGAGCATAACGTGCTTGGTGACTCAGCTGGCATACAAGTAGCGGCTGCTACTAATCCATCTCCAACTGCACCACCAGCTCCATCATCCTCAGCACCAGGGCATGTGGACGACTTCAGGCCCACTACCCCAGGTCACAGCCCTGGCGTTGGCCATTCCATTAATAACTAGCTAGCTTGGGCAATGTTTCTTGTCCGCGTTTCCTATCTCAATGGCAATAATTTGTGTGGTAGTAGGGTTTAATGTTGTTTTGTATGTTCAGGATTGTGCATATTGGTACGAAGGTAACTTCATCATGCGTTAATTAATTAGTTTTCTAGGTCTTGCCAATGAGATTTCATTATCATGCTGAATTTGAGTTTATAGTTTCTGTCTGTAAATATGCTTTCGATTTGCTAATGAAGTTTCAGTTCATCTTTCAGAGTGTGCAGTGATTGTCACGTTAATAATTTTGTTATATAATCACTTTTATTATTTACCAACTTCTTTTCTGCTTTTCTCTTCATTTAATTATAAAAGACTTACCTACACTAGATGTATATATTCAACTAATAAATATTATAAATAGATAAAAATAGATCTAGGCATCACCAAAATTCTTTCAAAAAGTTAAGCACATTAATATTATGGCACTGCGAGTTCAAGCCCAATAGATTAAATATAATTAATGAAAAAAATGATTAATTAATTAATTAATTGTCAACCGTCATTGTGGGAACTTTACAAAGTACTTGCATTCAAGCATACTTGGGGACAATTTCCCCAGAAATAGAGTATTTGTGCACCAAGTTCAAAAAATTTGCCGTCCCTTAATTTGGGCTGGTCCCATGCTCAAATAAACTGTGAAGTATATTTAACCACCCCAGCCAAACTCCAAAGGCAAACCAAGCCGCCAGGCATTGGGACGCATCAACTGGTGGCAGTAAGCCCTATTAGTCCCCATGACTACCAACTCGTCCCATCCTCAGTAACCACAAGCTTGTGCATTGTGCATACCATTTGTTAATACGTGATATATGGTGCACCACATCCATTTGTTTGGAGGTTTGGATTTAGTTCGCGCATTTATCCTAAGTTTATTTTTTTTATTCTTACTCTAAGTGACAATGTTTCACGTTTCATACGATTTAAAGTTAGTGTTAAGTTATTTAAAAATGTACAGGTGAAATTATACATAAAAATTATGATAATAAAATATAACTAAAAATAAAAAATATATAATAAATAACAATAACTCATAATAAATTTCATCTCTTCTCAATTTTTAGAGTTATAAAATTTATATTTTATTCTAATAATTTATAAAACATCGAATATAATAAGTGATTGATTTTGTATATTTTCATAGTCACAATTATTCTTTGAAGTTTCAAAACACAAAGTACGAAAAATAATCTTGTATTTATTATTAAAATATTTTTTCTTCTTTCCTTTTACCAATTCTTAAGGGGCTAGGTGATCATAATAAAGTAGGTATAATAAGTTGTCATTTCAAATATTACATTTTCATTAAATTCATACAAAATTTATTTATAATTATAATTGTTGAATTATAATTATAATTGCTAAAATTTAAATAAATCCTTTGTTTCCTATAAATTCAAAGAAAATAAATAATTCAATTAAATTATACTTAATAATTTAAAATCAAATCAAATCATTCCACTTTGTTAAAAATTATTTCGCAACAAATGAGTATCACATCAAATGACAATTAACCTACATTTATCATGAAATTCAAGTATAGATACATAGTCCAAGTAAGTAATATATTTTTAAGAATGCAGTAACATATTCACCCATGAGTTACTTGAAGAAAAAGCATGTCAATGAATCAATAAAGCAAGATTAATACACAAAATGTTACAATCAATGAATGAATGAATTAACTCCTGAAAATGACTTGCAATGTGAGCTTAAACAAAGTCAAACTTGAAAAAAATTTATCACATCAACATTTTAGCTTGTTTATATATATATATATATGAATACGCATAATACATTATTAAATTTTTTTCATTAGAAATATTTGTGAGAAATATCGAATTATAAGTATCTAAAAATACTTATAGCTCAAGATTCATCATTATTTTTCATATCAAATTTACTAAGATTTTGCAGCAAAAATTGCAGAGTAACTTTTGTATTATTAATAGTAGTAGAGAAGAAGAAAATCATAAGATTGATGAGATTTGAATCTGAGCATTCATTTATACAGGATCTGACCGATACCACTAGTAAATAATCAATCAATTCCTTAATTTAGACGCCCACTGCACTGTAATGAAGAAGTGATTAAGAACCATATCATGTAAAAATTAAAAATCATATTGCCTATGACTACGAGGCTTTACCTTAAAGGTCGACTTCATATCTACCACCTAGTACTTTCAAAAATGCTCATATAGGACTATGCGTTTTCCCCATGTATAAAGACCCCTATTTGATTCTTTATTTTCTTGTAGTTAATTTTTACAATTAATGCACTTATATAGTACAGTGAACAACTTAATGAAAACTTGGTTCCCTAAAGGAAAAATTGAAAGATGTCATCAGAAAACTGCCGATTGTACCTATATATAGTAAGAAACTAAGAACTAGAACAATAAGAAATGGCATATTTGGTAGCGGATTAAGAAATAACGTCAAAATTACTTACTTTTAGTTTGGGATAATTCATGTTGATGAATTGTTTATTCTCTAATCCAATTGATAATCAAAATTCATTTACTAGAAATAAAAACACAAACCTATAGTTTATCAAACTCTTTCAATTAACTAACTTAAATTTTCTGTCATAAGGAGGTCTATTTAGAGACTTCTCATCAAAGGATTGCAACTCTTTCATAGAAAGGTTGTAACCCTTGAACAAAAATTGTATCTCTTTGATTAGTAGCTGCCCATCCCCAATTGCAACTTGCAACCTTTTGGTGAATCCCTCTCTGTTCAGATTAATGGAACGATGAAATTCCTAGAACAAAGAAGAAGATTACGGAGAAAATGATGCTGTATTCTTATTAGGAAGAAAACTAACTATATATCGTTTTTTTACAATTGGAAAAGATAAATTATATTGATGAGATTCGAATTTTGATACTCACTTTTAAATAATCTCACTTTATTACTAAGCTAAAATACCAATTAAAATACTTAATTTAAAACTATACTGATGATTAACTACAAATGAATCTGAGCAAAATAAAATATTCCAAAGCAGTGTTGGAGTACTGGCCAATATCTTGGACAGTTGGGATTCGAAAGCAGTGTTGGAGATATTTTGTCTTGGCACGTTAGTGATAGTTTTAATAAACCACTAACAATTAAATAATGAATAACACTTGTGCACTACAGCTAGCCTTGCAAATGCTCTTTGTTGCCTAATGAAGTAGTATTAATTATAAAATCCTTCATTTTCTTTGGCACAATAGTTAATCATACTTTTTAATTACAAAGATTTAGTGGTGGAATCTTGGAGGCGGACTTCCAAAAGTCGAGGAGCCAACCACATGAGTCCTTGTCCAGGATTTTTTCTTTATTTTATTTCTGTTTTTGAAAAAAAAAAGAGATTTTTTCATGTTCATTAGTATAATTGATTCATTTATACAAGTGGGTTATCACTTAATAAGGTAATTAGTCGAGATACGGCATATCTCGGGTCACTGATTATAGTGTGAAATATTCATTTTATTTGAATCTTTTTATATAAAAGAATATCAAATCATCATTATATGTGAAAAGCATTTATTGATTAGTCTCTCCGAGTTTTTCTTTTTTGATCTTATTTATATATTCGTTTCGACTTCTATTCCTTGCGTTAAGTGCTCTACTCATGCTATCAAGAATATTCCAATTTATTGAAAGGAACTGCATATAATTTGGAGTTAATTATTTGTTTTAATTTGACTTGTTCCATCACAGCAACAAATTTACACTTATTTTAATTTCAGACAAACGGCCATGGTAGGACTCCCTCAAAATGGGGTTGGTGGCTGGCCAGTGGCAAATTGAAGCATGGCATAGTGGTGGCACTAGAATCGACGTGTTTGACTTAAATTTTAGATTTTTGACCCATTTGCTTTTCCTTATTTAAATTGAAACGTAGGGTGCAAATACTAGAATTCAGATTCAGTGATTTTAATATATTACTAGTCTTAACCCAATAAGAATATAATATTTAATAAATAAAAATACGTTACTAGTTTTTTTTTTTTCAAATGGACTAAAGGAGTGTCCTTGAATTCTCCATATTGGTGGCTGTAATCGTGAATTCTCCATTCTGCGGAAAGTATCGGCCGAACTATGGAGTTTAAAGATTTCTTTTACAAACATGTATAAGGAAAGAGGTTATAAATAGTCACAGTTTCTGATTGATCCAAAAATTTAATCTAAATTTGTTTGAAAAAAATTAAATCAAATTTGATTCAATATAAATAATACTTGAAATGATTAGAAAAACATTCAGATCAAATTTGATCAGTGAGTCATTCAAGTTGACCCAATTTTAATCTGATTCATGAATTGAGTAGAATAATTTGATTTAAATTATTAAAATATTTAAATAAGTAAAATCCATGAATGTATTTATTATTTTCAAATATGTTGCATATTATATAATGTGTTACTTTATACATATTTCTTATTTCACTATATCATGAAAGATAAAAGATTTGAACTATTCAAGAAACAATAATATATATATATATATATAGCTCCAAAAATTACTAGTTTATCGTCGGGTGGGCCTCAAGAATTTTTATATAATGTACTATTTTTAAATTTAATAAATTATTAATTCCGTACATTGACCCCAAAATAAAACTAACAAAAGATGTTATTTAAAAGGGTTATTAAATAATTGAGTATTCTTTTATCAAAATTATACCATACTTTAAACAATTGCTAGTATTTTATTCTTGAACACTATACAATACATCAAGAATTAAATTTTTATAATTCTAAAAAGTTTAGGAAAATACAAATTTTCATAAAGGAAGAATATAAATTTATGAATACAATTTGTACTTAAAGATTGTATTTTTAAAATAATGAAAAGCACATAAATATTAAAAAGTTATAATTAAAAATTATTTATTTTAAGGAGATAAATTACACAAATGATTTATTGAATTTTATTTATAATTCTATCGTGGTTGCAACTTCTAAAATTTATATATCGTTTGTATTTTATTAAAGTAATTATTTAATTTTTTTTTGTCTAATCAAGAATAGACCTAGTAACATAGCAACTTGAGCTATCTCTCCAATATTGAATTGATGTAAAACTCAATTTAATATAGAAGAATCTAGCCAGGAGAGAAAATGTGATATGAGAGTAATTAGTAGATCCATAAATGATGTGAGTAAGCAATTCAATTCTCACATTTAATATTATTTCAATGTTTGATTGTGTGAAAATTATAATTATAGACTTCGATAGAATATTTATTATTTCATGATAGTTAAAATGACTAAACTATATAAATTTCAAATATTATGATTAAAATAAAATTATGATTAAAATTCAATGGCTATTAATGGTATGTACACTAATTTGAGATTAGTGGTATATTTATGTTCTAAAAAGATATAAATTAATCAAATATGAGATCTAAATATACAAATTTAATTATTTTTCAAAATAAAAATAAAAGTGGCACACTATCAATTAAAAAGATAATTGATGGTTTCTTAAATTGATACACAAGGGAAGTTTAAAAAAACAAAAAAAAAAAGAGAATGAAAGAATAGAGTAATGGTGAGATTCAATTTTGATTAATTTGAGGTTGGCAATACATTTATGTCGTAAAAATCTTATTTAGGCCCAAGAGATATGTAGTAAGATCTCTCAATATATATGACCACAGGCACAATACACCTTTGCGGGGATGTGCCTCTCAACTTGATGATCAAGAGATGCAAATGTTAGGTGAGCATCTTTCTCATAACAGCACTCAAATTGTATAATAATAATTAATATTTATCATATTTAATTGTATGATAAGTAAGCGAATTATATAATTTTGATGTTTTATACTATTATTTAATTAAACAATACAAAAAGATGTTATAATTATTAATTTAGAAAATTATATAAAGAGAAATACAATAAATAAAAAGAAAATAAATATAAAACAAGGAAAAATTACTGTAAAAGAAAATATTGTTTATGACTTAAATAATGAAAATGACTGTAAAATTAACACTTTAAATACATTTTTGTTTTAAATTGAAAATTTTATACTCTATCCGTTTTACAATATCTATCTTTTTAGAGTTATGCATTTAGATTAAAAAATAATTAATTAAAAATAATTTCAATTGATATTAATTAATATACTCTTAATTATTTTCAATTAAAACTCTACACTAACACTAATAAAAAAATATTTAATTAGAAGAAAAAAAAAGATAACGATAAAAGTAAATTAGAAAAATAAATAATTAATATTATATTGAAAATGTAAAATAATAATTATATTAAAATAATTTTTTTTTAAAAATGGTAGATATTATGAAATAGATAAAGTAATTTGGAGTGAGTGTATATTCCTCTGCTTATTGCAATGATGATACGATGGATGCTAAATTGATAAGCATGCGAAAGAATGCTTACACAGGACTTTGCGTTCTCTCCCTCGAGACACTTGTCTGAATATTTTTTCTGGCCCAACAACAACCCTTGTAATTATAATGGAGAAATATTGGCTTAGGATTTGGCACTTTATGATTTGTGACACATATAGCATGAAGTCACCGACTCCTAAGGGTAGAGTCAAACCTATATAATAGTATAAAAATAGCAAATAAATAAAAGAAAAATTAGGGTAAAAAAGTCTGTAATATTAAAAACTTGAAGGAATCTCAGAAAAGCAAGTCATGAGTAGTGTGGTGATTTTCAGTCAAGTTTTCTGCTGTCATATGAACCATCCATTGCTAACTAAACCAATTGCCTTCTCTGATAGTGGCAGTAGTCCAACAAATTAATTAGCCTGGCATTTGCAGTGGTTTTCCTGTTACTCGGAAATATATGTTTTAGATTCAGGCTGGTAAATAAAAGCATTGCAAATTGACGTGAAACCCACTAAAAGATTCAAGTATTACACCTCTTCATGTTGAGTTTTACACTTCTAGAATCTCTAGAAGCGTAAACAAATCGAAATAGTTCGCAAATTACTTGAAACCAATTTAAGAAATATTTAAGATTGACTCGAGACTAATCAAGTTGAGTTTGAGTTTAAACTACTCAAGTAATCGAGCGAGTTAAATTTGAGTATCAAAATACTCGACTCAAGAAACTCGCAAATTTAATAAAGTTTAAATAATATTAAGTAATTTTATTAATTTATTTTTTAAATATGTTATATTTATAATATTGCCCAATTGAGCTTATCGATCCATGCCTAATTGATTTTATTTAAACTCAATCGAGTTTATTAGTAGTGTGAATGAATCGAAACAATTTACAAATTACTTAAAATCGATTCAAAAAATATTCAAAATTGACTCGAGATTAATCGAGTCGAACTCGAGTTTAAATTACTCAAATAATCGAGCTAGTTGAATTTTAGTATCAAAATACTCAACTCAAGAGTGTCGCAAGTCTAATAAAATTTAAATAATATTAAGTAACTTTATTAATTTATTTTTTAAATATATCATATTTATAATATTGCTCAATTGAGCTTATCGATCTATGTCTAATTGAGTTTATTTGAGCTCAATCAAGTTTATTTGAACCGAAATTTCAATTTACAGGAATCATTAAAAAAATATAAATTATATAAATAAATGAGTCTAATTGAGTTGAACTTGAGTATTCAAGTACTTTACCGATCTCGAATTAAAAAATTATAATTCGATCAAGTTCAAGCTTGAAATCCAATTTTAAAGTTGAACTCGAATTTGAGTTTGACAGAGTTCAACTCAATTACACCCACTACAAAAATACGTCTAATTAGTGATGAAATTTTCCATCGTTAATCAAGTTATGTTCGTTGCTAGACTGGTCATCAGTAAGGGCTAGCGACAAAATTTTGTTCCATTGCTAGCCCTAGAGATGGAATAGTGACAAAATTTTCCGTCACTAAAATGATGTTGCTATTCTGTAGATAAGCTTAATAATGGAATAGCAACGAAAATTCTATTGCAAAAAATGACAACGAAATAATAACAAAATTTTACTGATGAAAAAATCTATTGTTATCCCAATACTAAGCTTAGCGACAAAATTTTCGCCGCTAACTTAACGACAAAAATTCCATCACTAAACTTAACTGTAGAAATTTGCATCACTTGTTCATCTCTAGTTTGACAGATATCCTTATAAATTTATTTAATATGTTTTATATTAAAATTTTAATATTTATATTTTTATATTATATAAAATAATTATAAATTTGTATAAAAAATAAATATCTTATTATTTATTTATTTATTCTAAAAAATTAAAGTTACTAAAATTAAAATTAATCAAGTCATTATATTAATAATTTGATTATCATACTTGTAAATGATCAATTTATTGAATTTTACTGTTAATATATTATCAATTCTTTAAATCAAAATATCAATATGTTATCAATTATAAAATAAATAAAGCATAAAAATTTTAAATTAAATAATTAACAAGTATAATTATAGATAATAAAATGAAATTTAATAACTCAAATATTATACAAAATTTATAACTACACATTTTCAATTAACAAATATTAACAATTACATATTTTCAAGTAACAAAAAAAAAATAACAATTACAAATTTTTTGCTAACAAAATATTAAAACTTACATATTTTCAATTAACATAACAAAAACGCGAATGCGGTGGAGGAGGAAGTGGCAGTGGAAGAGGCAGTGACGAGTGGTGGAGGAGGCGACGATGGAGGAAGTGGTGAAGAAGGCAACAACATGCAGCGAAAGAATTGAAGGTGGGAGTGAGGGTGGATGAGAAGAAGGGGAAAAAAATGAAGAAATGTGAAGAATGGAAAAAAAAATAAAGTGAAAAATCAGTGGAGAAGAAATAAATAAGAGGCAAAAAATTTTGGCGGTAGAATTTTCTGTCCCTAAAATTTAATTTTCAATGCTAAAAAATCGAAAAAAATCAAAATTTTATTTTGGAGCCAAAAAAATTTAGCGATAGGATTTACATCATTATTTAGCAATGAAAATGAAATCTATCTCTAATTTTCCCACCTAAACAATTCTAAATTTTTATTTTGAAGCAAAAAAATTAGACAAAAAATTTTGTCGCTAATTCATCGCTAGCTTAGTAACAGATAATTCTTCGCTAAGCTAGCGAAGGAATTTTTCGTGGCTAAACCTTTCTTTATATATATATATATATATATATATTAATTTTATTAATTTAACATTAAATTAATCTATATATTGTATTAATTTAATTTTAAATTTAATATTGTCTTTTAAAATTATGTATTTAATATTACACATATATTTCATATATTATATTATTATTTAATTTCATTAATATAATTACTTTATTATATAATAAATTAATATTATTTAATATTATTCATATATTATGTTATATCATATATTCAAAATTATTGATATATAATTTAATATTATTAACATAAATTTATATTAATATTTATATTATAATTAAATAGCGATGAAATTAGAGCTGAAATTTTTTCACTAGTTTAGCGATGGATAATCCCTCATTAAGCTAGCGACGAAAAATTCGTCGCTAGTTCCATCGTGAGGTTTAGAGATGAAATTTTTATCACTAATTTTAGAGACGGAAAATTTCATCGCTAGTTCCATCGCGAGGTTTAGAGATGAAATTTTCGTCACTAATTTTAACCACTGAAAATTTTGCCCCTATGTTGTTGACACTGAACTGGCGCCAACTTAATGCCAAATTTGTCTACAAATTTAGTGATAAATTTTCTAATTCGTCGCTAATTTTAGAATTTTGTCATAAATCCTTCGCAATTTGTTCACTATTTAGCTATGAAAATATTTTGTCGCTGAATTCGTCAGTATTTTGACAAATTTTTGTAATGACCTATTGAATTCTATTTAATGTATTTGGAGTGCAAAACAACATATATTAGAAATGGGCCGAACTGCCCCTCTAACAAAATGAAATTTCTCGAGAAATGTTTACTCCATTTTTTTAAGTTTTCATTTATTTTTAAATTATTTTCAATAAATTTAATTATATTAAATTGAAACATAAAATTATTTTACATTTTCTAGTTATATATATATATATATATATGAAAATAAACCTATTTTTTATCAAGTCCTATGGAGATCTAATTTTGGGAGTTTTTATGGGAACCTATAGGATGAAAAGTGTGTAATACTTAATTATGCTCTAAGTGAAAGGGGATAGAGATTTTCTGCCCCATCAAAGCGAATACCAATGAAAGTAAGGAATCTCTATAGAGAATAATGAATTTGTTATTTATTACTAAAAGCAATTTGCCTATTTATGCATAAAAGTACATGTGATGTGATAGATACAAAGTAAATGAGATAAGAGATAAATACAAATAAATACAAAATAAATAAGATAAGAGATAAATACAGAGTAAATGAGATAAATACAAAGTAAAACAAATAGATCAAATAGATATCCATAACAGCCCCCTTCAAGCCAATGGCGGGCAAGGGATCAACCGAAGCTTACTAGGCAAAAATAGAAACCGAGCAGTAGACAGAGGCTTGGTGAGTATGTTAGCAACTTGGTCTTCAATGACAATGAATCGGATTCGAAGTTGACCTGCTGCAACACGTTCACGCACAAAGCGGTAGTCAAACTTAATGTGTTTTGATCGAGCATGAAACACAGGATTGGAGGTATGTGAGGAAGTCCTATGCAACACTGATTCACATGGTGGAGAATAATTGGTAAGGTCGACTAGAAGGTTAAGACCAAGAATGGATGAGGATAGAGGTTGAATGGGAGAAGATGAGGATGGAGGAGAATGAGAAGGAGATGAAGACAAAAAAAGGGATAAGAGCAGGAGTGTTTCTGTTATGGTTGGATTGAGATAGAGATGAAGAGGATTAAGATGATGGAGCAGAATTTGAATTGTGATTAGGATTAGGATTAAGATGAGAAGGAGGGAAAGATGAATTTAATGAGAGTGATCCTAAAGTTGGATTAGAATTAAGAGAAGTGGTCGAAAGATTAGGATAAAAATTAAGATTATGATGAGAAGTGGTACTACCAATATTACGATACACCACAACATTAAACTCAGAAGCAGGCAGGGTACGTCCAGCGACAGCTAATTAATCAGCAAGCGATTTGGCACGTTGAAGATATTGAGACACGATCAAATCATTTTTCTGGAATTCTTGCAACTCAATGTGGAGCTGAAACTGGTGATTGTGAGAGATGGCACTAAAGGTACTGACGAGTGCAAACCAAACCTTATGAGAGGATGTCATACTAATGATAAAAGGATGGATCTCCTCTGATAGAGAAGAAAGCAACCAACAAATAAGCATTCAATCCTTCTGAAACCACTGTTGATATGCAGGATTAGCGATTGTTTCAGAAGACTTTTCAGGATTGGCTATGGTGGGGGCAGGTTTGGGAGCTGTTCCATCAACGAATCCCATCAGATTTTTGATAGTTAAGTAAATGAAGAAATTGGGTTTTCCAAGCAAGAATCTTGCTTGTAAGTTTGATAGAGAAGGTATGAGAGGTGGTGGTTAGCGAATTGAAAGTAGAAGAAGAAGTCATGATAAGACTCTAATACCATGTAGAGAATAATGAATTTGTTATTTATTACTGAAGACAATTTGCCTATTTATACGTAAGAGTACATGTGATGTGATATATACGAAGTAAATGGGATAAGAGACAAACACAAATAAATACAAAGTAAATGAGATAAGAGATAAATACAAAGTAAAACAAATAGATCAAATAGATATCTGTAACAATCTTGACCTCATTGCCATCCCCAATAACATATATGAGGTATTTTAGTTTTTAGATTTATTCTTGTGATAGGTCATTTTATTTCTCTTTTTTCTCTGAATTTTTTTTCTTTTTGTGACACTTCCTAAAGTTATTATTGAAAATTTTGTTACCAACAATTTTTTTTATCTCATTAATTTTCTTTATTTCTTTTTGAGAAAGTGGTTAATTTATGAACAAACGAAAGGTATTGAGTTTTTATTCACCATGATAGTGGTGATAATCTAACGTAATCCAAGTTTTCAAAATAAAACCAAACATATAGAACCAAATAGTGTACAATAGTAAATGGGGCAAAAATAATTAAATGATCTTATTGCTACTCATGCATATAAACAGGAATCAGTTAAATGCCATATAATTATCTCTTTTCTTGATGCTAGTGTAATTCAATGCAGATATATTAAAAACTCCTACCAAGAAAATAGTTCTAGGCAACCAACTTTGAACTAAATCAATATGTCTACAACTTTGCTTATCTAATATGTTATACCAAACTTAGTCGTTATACAACTAGTTGTTATAATTCAAACAAAAATATTTTACCCTCCCTAAAGATGGAATTTGATGAAAATTAATCAAACCTATCTTAAACATTAGTATTAAAAATTGTGGGATAGAAAGGAGCTTTTTAAAAACATTTGTAAGTTGAAATTTGTTGAAAGAATGTTGAAGGGTAATGAAGCCATTTTTAAATTTGTTACGAACCAAGTGGCAATTGATATCCAGATACTTAGTTCATTCATGAAAAACATAATTGCAAGTAATATGAAGAGCCACATGATTATCACATCATAAAGGAATCAGCAAAGGCAAAAGGACCTAAAAATCATTATGCAAATAAGTGATCCACTCAAGCTTACAAACTATGATTGCCATGTTGTGATATTCTACTTCAACAGATGATTAAGAAATCTTGGTTTGTTTCTTACTTTTCTAGGAGACAAAAGAAGATCTAAGAAACACACAATATCTAAAAATATATTTATAAGTGAGAGAACAAGATGCCCAATCATCATTGCAATAGGCATTAAGTGTTAAAGGGAAATCAACATGATAAAATAGACATTTGATAGGATACCTTTAATGAAGAACATGGATTGCAGCTTCTGAGTGGTTGTCAAGAGGATCACTCAAGGTTGTCAAATTTGCTTTTTTAAACTAGAATTGGTAGAGAACTCATAAACTCGTATCATAAAATCGAATCGTAAAATCATAAGATTTACAACATGATAAAATATCCTTTAAAATCTAATTATACATATATAAAAATAAAAATAAATTCATATACAAATTAAATATATAAAAATATAAATAAGATATTTTTCAAATTTAATACATATAAAACTACATTAAAAATATGATATGAGAATCTATTCATAAAAGAGATTCAAGTTCATATCTTATATTAGAATATATAAAAGTAATTAATTCAAGTTCATTACAAATTTAAGTTAATAATACAAACATACAAATAAATACTACACAAAATATGTTAAATAAAGGCTCATAATCGAAGACAATTTATACTCAATTCTAACAAAAGGTTAGAAAATTGTAAAATCATAAAAACTATTTCACTGAGTTTAGAGAGTTCAAATGCGATTTTACTTTGATTTTACATAAGAATCGATTTTACATACGTTTTGACTCATTTAAGAGAGTTATACTCATAAAATAGTATGAGTCAACCCGCGATTTTAACAACCATGAAATCACTAGATACTGGCTTAATTATTGAAAGACAAATATTAAATTTAGTATAGTAAGTTTGAGATAAAGAAGATGATCCACCAACCTTCGATAATGTTCTAGATTGGAAATGAGTTGGTCAACTCTCCTAATTTAACAGCCTTTGACAAAAGAGAAGTAATGAGTTTAGCTTAAATCAGTCTAATGTCTTTAAAAATATCAAAATGTATTATCATTGATTCAAATAAGTATCGGTAGAAGAATGTGTAACTTTATGCCAAAAAAATACGTGTCATATCTAAGATCTTTAATGTGAGTTGCCAATCTAGAAATTGTTTAATCAATAATACATCAACTTCACTTATGCTTGTAACAAGAACATCCATATACACTAGAAAGAACACAAGTGAAGTGGAAGTGACTTTGAAGAAAAAGTAATTATCATTAGCTAACATTTGAAAACCAAAATTTTAAAAGGTATTAAGGAATTCTAGTTCCATTAACTTGATGTTTGTTTTAAACCATACAAAAAACTTTTGGAGTTTACAAACTTGTCTTGGTTGTACTTTGTCGTGTCTTTCTGGTGGTTTCATATAGATTTCTTCGCCTAAGAATCCATAGAGTAAAGCATTATTGATATCAAGCTAATGGATAGGCCATTGTTTATAGGTAACAATAGCAAGAAACAATCTCATTATAACTAATTTAGCTATAAGAGAATAATTTTTTAGGTAATCAAGACCTGGTACTTGACTATATCCTTTAGCAACCAACCTTTGCTTATATCAATCAATAGATCCATCAAGTTTAGTTTTAATTTTGTAAACCCATTTACTCCAAATGGCATGTTGTCACTTCGGTAAAAGAGTTAATTTCCAAGTCTGGTTTAACTTTAATAAGCCCAATTCTTATTGCATAACATGTATCTAATGACTTTCATGCTTTGCTTGGTTAAAAGAATTTGGTTCATGTGTATGCTATCTCTTGACCTTTAAGTGAATTCATATGTACAAAAGGTTTAGGTGAGGTATATGTTGTAGATGTACTAACATTTGAGAAAAAATCTTATAACTACTTTGGTTTGGTTTTTGTTTTAAAACTAACTCTTATAATAGGTAAATATGGTAAAGGTAGGCGTAGGAATAATAGGGTATATGAAGGGTTCAATATTTAGAGTGGTGGTACAAGATTGATTAGAATTAAAGGAATATGTTTGTAGAAATGGATAATTAATTTAGAATATGACAATTAGTTAAAAGAAGGAAGCAAATAAGAATTTTCTGAGTTCTGATGCAATTTGAAAACTGGAAGTGGAAGTGGCAGTGGTAGTGAAGTTTCTGAAGAATAAATAAAACAACATAAGGAAAAATACTTTCTTAAAAGTGAACATCTTTAGAGGTAAACACCTTGTGACTACTAAGATCATATAATTTGTAAACCTTCTATCCTAAGACGTATCCAATAAACGCACATTTAAAAGTTCTAGAGTCAAATTCACTTTCCTATGCAAAGTATTTACTGCATAACATAAACACTAAAAACTTTTAAGGTTACTATAATCAAGAGGCTTACTGTTCATAATCTCAAATGGTGTTTTGCAAGATGGAACTGAACTTGGTAACTTATTCAAGATATAGGTAGTAAGTTAAATTGAATCTCCCTAGAATTTCTTTAGCAAATTGGATTAAAACATAAGTGTCCTTACTATTTGTAATAATTGCTTATGTTTTCAATCACTTATTCAATTTTGTTGTGGGCTATAGACAGAGGATTTTTAGAATTGAATGCCTTTTTCTAAAAATAATTGTTAACACTCATGACTCAAAAATACCGAACCATGATCACTTCTAATTTTTTTTAACTAAGGTATGAAATTGTGTCTCAATCATGGTTAAGGGTTATAAAAGTTTGATTCTTGTATTATAAAGGAAAGGTCCACGTAACTTGGGTAAAGTCTTCAATAATGTTTAAGAAATATTGTGCTCATGAGATTGAAGGAGTTTTATAAAAGTTTTCAATTTTATAGTGTGATTAGTAGGAAAAGATGTCCTTTAATGCTTAGACTAACAACAAATATCATAAGGATTAACTTTTTTAGTAATAGTTAGATATGGAATACTAGGACATAAATATTGCATTATAAACTTGTAAACAAATCCAAATTTAACATGCCATAAATCCATATAATAAATAATATTTTTATTTATTTCTTGAAAATTATGTGTAGATGATTCATTACAAAATAAGGAAGAAGGGGAAAAATCCCAAACTTAACCTAATACATGAAGCTTACGATATGTGTCTATGATTTCTTGTTGGAAACTTGATTTATTTTGTACATATAGATTAACACATTCCTTGCTGCTAGGATTGCATCACTCTTCGGGTTCTGAAATAAGCAATAGTTAGAATAAAAATGAACTTTAATTTGTGCAATAATTGCCAATTTTCAAACTAGCAACAAGTTACATTTGAATATTGGGATGTGCAATGCTTATTTAAGAACAACAGTTTAATGTAAACTAATGTATCCTTTATTATGAATGGGTTTGACATTTCCATCAAGTAAATAAACGAGAGTAAAATCACTTGCAATAATTGGTTTGGTGAACAATGAAAGATTTGAACTCATGTGATTGGATGCACTAGAATCAATAATCCATAAATCTGAATCCAACAATGACGTAGTTTGAAATGCATTATTCAAAATAATCAAAGTAAAACTAACTTATGGCATGTCATCTATATTTTCCCTTTGATGAATTTCTGCAATTATTTCTGTATAATGCTATTGACTTTAGTTGTCAATTATTACTCTTTCTCAATGATTGGATCTACTTCATTTTGATACTAACTAATAAGATTACTAGGCATATCAGTGTTAATAACATTCACTAAAATTTTATTATTCTCAAACCTTCCTCTTTGACTTTTTAGGTCTTTAAACTAGTTTGGATAACCATGCAATTTAAAGTAGGTTTCTTTAACATGACCATTTGCTCCATAATATTCAAAAAATTTATTATATTTCCTTTCTTAATTTTTCCTTTTTTTAGGCGCCTTTCCTCCTTGCTTAGTAAATTGTCCTCTAGCATACATTGTATTGTGATCACACATATCATCATATGCAATATGAACTTCTCCTTGCTTCTCAATCCTCAACAACATGGAATAAGCTTTATTCACACCAGGTAGATGATTTATAAGCAATATATGACTTGTCACATTATCAAAAGTTTTATTCAATCCCATTCACAACTGTATTAGTTTGTTCATGCAATCTATATCAATCATATGTTAACTAGAACCATAAGTACACTGACGTATTGAAATCAAAAAAGCTAATTCATTCCAAAGTTTCTTCATTCTAGTATAATATTACATAACAGACTAATTTCCATGAGAAAGTGAACTAATTTCCCTTTCGATCACATACAGCATAAAACCATTACTTTCCCCAAATTTTTATTCTATTTCCTCCCAAATTTCTTTAGCATATTTGCATATATAAATGCTTTATGTAGATCCTTGGATTCCAAAATTAGTATCTAGGATGTAACCATACAATCAACTCTTAACCACTCCTCATAATCAATTGAATCATCATCTAGTTTAGGAACTTCCATTAATGAAACCTAATTTCACCTTTGCTCCTAAAGCTATTTTCATAGATATATTCTATGATAGATAATTATGACCAATTAATAGAGCCACAACAAAAATCATACTTGGATGATTTGAACTTTGCAGTAACATCGATCATATTTGTTATTTTGTGTTTCTCCTTCTCTTGTATTAATCTCAACAGAAATCTAAAAGATATATATCAAATAGAGGCTCTAATGCTGTGAATGCATTTAAAGTATTGAGTTTACAGTCACCACAGTAGCGGTGATAATCAATGCAATCAAAGTTTTCAAAATAGAGCTAACAAAGTAGAATAGTAAATGGAGTAAAAAAAAGTTAAATGATCATATTGCTACTCATGCATATCTACAAGAATCAGTTAACCATCATACAATTGTCTCTCTACTTGATCCAATTCAGTTGCAAACTCCCGCCAAGAAACAATTCTAGCTACCCAACTTTAACTTGGATTAATTACCTACAATTTTACTTATTTGCCTAACAACTTTACTAATCCGTTATACCAAACTAAAATAGTTATTGCACAATTGGCTTTTATAATTAAACATAAATATTTGTAATTTATACACTATTTTATCATTTTTTTATTTATTATGTCTTTCATCATCGAGAGTTTTTATTGTTTATGATTGTTCTGTTATCTCTCATTATTGAGAAATTTATAGTATTTTCTTACTGACAACTTTGAGATTTGATTTTAGTGTTAAAAGAATCTCAATTTTCTTTACACTATAGCATCGGTTACTGAGGGATCTCAATTATTGATAAAAATATAGAGTTATCGAGAATTTCATAGTAAAACCATTACATACTTTGGAACTAAATCAATATGTAATTATTAATAGTATAAATGATTGATTTTTAGTTGACATTTTAATTTCTAAAGGTAGTTTATTTTGGAAATATTGTATATCAATTATAAATAAAAATATTTTTATTATTGATAGGAGTCTTTTTAACATATATTTTTAGTTGGATATTAGGAGTTTTCTTATTTTTATAGTATTTATTTTAGAATAAATTGTTTTACGTCTCTTTGGTATTTGCACATGAATCTTTTAAAAAGGAGTTAAATTGCAATTTTCAATAGTGTTGCATATGCTATTGCATGACTCATGCGTTAGGTCATACAATGACTTGAAGTTAACCAGTCAGTAGAGTAAAATCGCGTAAGTAGTTAAGTATTTAGGTTGTTATAAGACCCATACATTAAATCATGCAAGACGTCAGATCTAGATTTAAAACACAATATGGGCTGCCTTTTAAGATATATATTTGACCTATTTAGATAGAGATTCATGGGAGGAAAAATAGCAGATTTTTAGGAGAGAAAGTGGATCCAACCTCTACACCAAATAAAAAGAAGATTTTGTGAAAATTGGAGTTATTCTCTTTAAGGGTTTTTCATTGAATTTGTATAGCAAGACCTTTTTTTTTGGAAATTCTTTACTCAATTCAATGGATTTCTTCTTCTCGGTTTTTTTTTCTTCTATAATAAACTAATTATTCAATTTTAAGGATTAAGATGAAAACACAATATTTATTTCACGAATCTATGAAGTAACTTTTGCTTCAGTTATGTTGGGTGTCTTGATTGAATATGTTTGAATTTAATTAATCTTATATGTATGAACGACCGCATATGTGCAATATTTGAAATTTTAGATGATATAGCGAGAGTGAAAGTCTAAGGTTAATCCTAATATATTAAACTAGGAAATTGAGACCACAATAGTAAACTCAACTACTAGAGATATTTGTGAAACTTAATGCATTGTTATTAAATTTTGTGACCACAAGAGTATGCATAATTTCAGAAATAATATACCCAATTTTGTTCGAAAGAGATTATTGGGTAAATTAAGAAAATTCATCTTCCAGCACAATTCAATCTCAATTGAAATAATTCTCTTGATATATTTATGTAATGGTATTGTGGTGTAGCCGAATTTCATAGAAATCATTGTCATAAGAGTTTCTTTTAATTAAATCTCAGTTTTATTTAATTATTTTTGTAATTTTTTATTTTTAGTTATTTGTTTCTTTATTATTCTGATTGTTGGATAATAGAAAAATTAAAATTTAATTTGTATTTGTGTGAAATAATTTCCGTGAGAATGATCTCTATTTATCATTGTTTTATTTAAGCAATTTATGTTCTTACAAGAATTACGTACACAACAATTATTCTAAGAAAAGGAGATTGATCTTTGTGATCTGCAGTAAAACTAACATAGTCTATAATTTTAGTTAATTAGTTTACAGTTAAGGCTTAAACTATAAAAATAATCTGAAAAAATTTATCATGAGTTCGATGGTGGTCAATTTTTAACTATTATGGGGAGTATTTGGCCACAACTATTTATTACTTCCCACAGATAAATCCAGATATAATGAATTGTTTTGTAGCTGACTTCATAATTGCAAATTGGCATAAATAAAATTAAAATTTTAGGTGTCAAAAATTAATCACAAGATGGAATCACTGATATAAAATTTGCATAGCCACAGGGGATAGAATAGGAAATTCAATTAGCAATTAAAAATATGTAATTTTCACTAGAAATATTGAAGTTGCTTTGGAATTATAAATTGGGGAGTTTCAGAACCAAAATCTAAGGAAAAAAAAAAATATGAACCTTACAAAAAATTGTTAATATTAAGATTCTAAATTGGGACGATTTGGATAAAATTATTTTATGTTTGAGTTGTTTTGAGTCTTTTTTAATTAAATTTGAGTTGAATCGCTTTAAATTATAAACAAATTTAAATTAAGTAGAAAAATTAATATTTTTATTTTTTTATGATTTATATTTAACTGGTTTTGTCATTAATAATAGTGCACTAAAACCAAAATAAAAATAGAAAATAATTCAATTCTAAATAATTTATAGGATCGGCCATTATAATTAAAATGTTGATTTGAATTAAGTTAGAATTAGTCATATCATATATAGATGCCAAAGTAAGTGATACAAATTTGAAAGCTTTTGGTTTGGTCAATTTTTTTAGTCCTGTCCGGTTTTTATTCACCCCTTATTATTCTACTTTCTTTTAATGGGTACGATTATAATTTCATAAAAAAATTTTCAATCTCTCATATTTTTTTTCTATTTTAAAGAGCAAGTCAAGGGTGAAAAATAAATCATATTTTCATTTCCACTTTTTTTTTCTCTTTTTTTTTTCAAATAAAATAAAATAAATTTCATTCGTTATTTTTCATTTTATTTTCCTTCCACTCTTATTTTCCTTTCTCCCAAAAGCACTGCATAAAATTTTCTTTACGGTAACCACTAAAAAGGAATCTTCAATGCCTCTCAGCCGCCATAATCATTCAAGCCATTTAAAACAAAGAAAAACCAAAATACATATATATGAACAGGCAATGGACAGACGTGTTTCACTTGAATTTGTCGACCAAAAAAGTTGTAAATTAAGCTAAGTTTGTATACAAACCATCAAAAATTTAATACTACACATCTACAAGTGGAGAATACAGGAGAATCCCTTTATTTTTTATGTTATATTTTGGTAGTGGGGAATGCCAACTTTGCCTAGCTATAACACATCTTCAACCCTATTCGTCAATAGATTTTGATTATATCCGCCCTCACCGTATCCTTACAATAAAGCAGCATTTCAGCACAATGAAAGGTCATGGATGAAGCTTCAAGCTTCTATAGGAGTATTTCTTGTTTATATATATATATATATATATATATATATATATATATATATGATTGATCTCGTACTCAAAAGGGTGTAAAAACATTAACTTGATTTTCAATTCCAAATGTGCTAGTTTATTTGAAATAACTCTACTCTTGGATGATTCAAGTCAAACTATATCTACTTGAAAATATATGAGTTGATTTACAACTTCAAACTAATCTATTTGCCACTTATAATAAAGACTTATTGACCTTTAAAATCTAAATCTTTTAGAGTTTTGACAAAATTAGTCAATCATTTCAATTTTACTAACATTAGCCAAAATTAATAAAAGTTTAGCAAAGTTAACCAAAATTGAAATCAGCAAAAATATGATAATATATCACGTGATGTGACAAATAAATTGACATAAATTTTTATAAAAAAATTAGTAAAATCAGTTAACATTAGTTACTAACATCAATTAACATTATTTTAACTCAATATTTTAACTTATGAATCATCTTATTTTGACCAATTTGAATTTTGGTTGAATTTATCAAAATTTTATTAATTTTAGTTAATTTTATCAAAATTTTATTAATTTTAGTTAATTTATTCAAAATTAAAAGGATTAGTTAATTTTATCAAAATTCGAAAAAAATTGTATTTTAGAGGCCAATAAGCTATAATAAATATCAAAAATCAAAGGAGTTTATTCATTAAAAGGATTTTACTATAAATAACTTTTGATCTGAATATGATTGATCTCATACTCAAAAAGGTGTAAAAAGAAAAATTAAAATAGATTTATTCACGTAAAGAGATGGCAAATTGATAGAATCAGATTAATTTTAGATTACTGACAAGTTGGATTGAGCTATTCATAATTTTCATTTTTCTAAAATAAAAATATTATTTTAATTTTTAAATAAATTTTAATACTTTAAAATGATTTTATTTGAGTTAACTTACAATTTGGGTTGAATTTGTTTCAAAAAGATTTCAAATTATTTCAAGTTTGAATTATTTTAATTTTTTTAATTTTCAAATTAAAAAATTTTTGAATCAAGCAATAAACTGAGCCTTAGCTAAAATATAAAACAACTACTCAAATCTAGGACATCCAAATTTTTAGGAGATCTCCAAGAAGTCAATCTTAATTAGACTCCCACGCTTATAAAAGTCTTCAACACGTAAACAAACCGTCCATATTGATATTAATCTTCCTAGTGCACGAATTTAGTTTATTAAATTAACTCATAAGCAAATTTAGCATACTTAATTATGCCTATAAATACCCAATAAAATCCACAGCTTCTTCCCATCCCTCTTGCTGGCTCTTTCGTATTACGAATACTGCAATCCTCTTCTATTCAATTTCTTCAACTTCCTTCTTCAATTAACTATGGTAGGAACCCCATCTGCAATATTTCTTCTTGCATTCATCATCACCATTCTTGAAATTCTCTTTGCAGAAGGAAGGCCAATCAAGGCAGGCAACGATAATACTATCAACTTGCACCAGACCAACTTGCACATTCCCAAAGTACGTCACCAATCTTTAACAAGCGGCTTCTTTGGTGATTCTGCTGCAATATCCAAGGATGATTTTCGGCCGACATCTCCTGGTTATAGCCCCGGTGTCGGCCATCCTAAGACAACCATAGCTACAACCTCCGATGTTAAACAATCTTATCCGAGAAAAGAACAAATGCCACCACCCGTGGCCAAAGGCAGTGGCTTCTTTGGTGATTCTGCTGCAGAGTCCAAGAATGATTTCCGGCCAACAACTCCCGGTTACAGCCCCGGTGTTGGCCATCCTAAGACAACCTTAGCTACTAACTCCAATGCCGAACAATCTTTGGCGGGAAAAGAGCAAATGCCGTTATCCTTGACCAAAGCTAGTAGCTTCTTTGGTGATTCCGCTGCAGCATCCAAGGATGATTTCCAGCCAACGCCGCCTGAATTCAGCCCCGATGTTGGCGGTCCAGAGACACCAGCTACTAGCTCCAATGTTGAACAATCGTCGGCAGCTGGAAAAGACGAAATAGCGGTCGGACATAAAGGAGATGCTTTCAAGCCAACACCCCCGGGTCATAGCCCTGGTGCTGGGCACTCTAAGGCAGTAGTTGGGGACCATTTTGTTTCAGAATCAGTTAAGGATGATTATCGACCCACAGAACCAGGACACAGCCCAGGAATTGGCCATGCCAATGCATTTGAAGAACCAAGTCCGTAGACATTTGTATATCAGTATATGCACCACATTAGCTCCAATGCTGAACATATTAGCAGTTGATTGCTACGTAAGTAAATAAATGAAATATAAATATATTTAGAAAGAAAGAAAGTAAAAAATTCAGGTAGATGATGATCCTATCCATCACGCGCTAAATCAAGATTAAGAAGTTCATACATACTGAATTAGTGTTGTTCTTGTTTGTTCCTTTAATTTTATCCTCTGGATAAGGAGCTGGTTTATTGTAACTTTGAAAGTATAATTAAAGCATTTGAAGTTCATAACGAAATATATATCATTTCTCTTCGTTGCAACTTGGTCCTTCTTCTTTTCCCCATCATTTATGCGGTTTTTTTAGTTAATTAAGCTTTTATTAGAGTTTAAAACTTGAAATTTTACAGTTTTATGCATAATTATAGTATGACTAAGATAATCTTATTGATTAAGGGAATTTGTTTAACGTTTATCGACTTGGATTTCATTCTTAAAACTAATAACAATAAATCATATAAATTCACTAGTTCAATATAGAGTATATTTTAAAATTACTTAAGAAAGATTTGATATCAATTAACGCATGAATCAGTTTGATAATTTCCTAATTATATATGAAAATAAATAAATCTTATTTGCTCATGCTACGCATACTAACAAATGGACAAAGTAGGCAGCTAGAGTTAGTGACCAGCATGAAGATCATAAAGAAGCAGTACTCCATAGAAACTTTAGCCATAAGTATAAGAGTGAAATGACAGAATCATTACACCATCGTTACGAAATCTTTGCAATTTGATGTGGGTCTGCATTCTGCACGCACACGCGTAAAGAAAACTAACTAGTGCTACATTAGGCTACGCAATCCATTTAATTAATAGGAAGGCCAAAAAAAAATCAGCTTCAATAGTTAGTCAAAACTTTAGCCCTTGCCATCTTTTCTCTTTAAAAATTATTTCTAAATGCTAGACTGATATAGGGGTGCATGAAGGTGGTGATCTTAAACTTATTCGGAAGAATTTAATTTTAATTAAATAAAAAATTAATTTGATTATATATATATATATATATATATTAAAAGAAACATAAAAAATAATTAAAATTTGAAAAGTCAATTATGTTAGATTTGATGACGTGATTGCTATATATGTATTTAAAAAATTATTATTCTTTAATCATATGATCTATAATAGATGAATTTTATAAAAAAAATTTATGTTAGATTAACTAGTATATTTACATTAATGCTAGAGCTTTATTTATTTATTTATTTTTAACTTAGTTTACATTCAGATTTAAACTTGCAATCTTTAATAGTCCTAAATCTATACGTAAGTTTGATTGGTTACTGTGTGTTTTACCAATGGGTCTTGACTTTTATTTCTCAAGTTTGAATTTATTAAAAAATTATGAAAAAATAATTTTAATAAGTTCACTAAACTTTGACATATAGGCCAGTTTTGTCCAGCTCGAAAAGGAAATATACTGAGTGAAATTTAAAAACGCAACAATAGGAAAAGATATTTGGCTTAATTTTAATAAAAAATTATTTTATTTATAAATAATTTTCTATATTTAACATACCATAACCTAAAAATCAAATTCATTTGAAATGAAATGAATTTTGTGTTTAATTTAAGTGTATGATCCTATGAAATATTTTATGTTTATAAAAATATTATTATATTATTTTTTAACTTTATAAAGATAGAAAAAAAAATTTAAAAAAAAAATAGGGGAGCATAGAGAGAAAAAGAGAGAGCAAACAACAAGAAAAAATAAAAAGAGAAAAGAGAAAAAAGAGTGAAAAATATTTTAGCTAAAAATATTTTTATTATAATAAAATATAATTTTAAAATTTATCTAAAAATGTATTATATTTGATAGAATTTAATTTAATTATAACTAATTCTAAAGATTTAATAAAATAACACATACAAATTATGAATTTATAAATAAATTTCATAGATTATAAAATTCATTTATAACAAACTCACTTTTAAAAAAAAAATCACATCATCTTTTTGCTCCACTCATTCAACTATATCTTGTGAAATTGTAGTGTCATATGTCACTACTGTTTTCCCCCCTCTTTGAAAGCATTAAAGAGAACTTTCTACTCTCTTTCAAGATATATCTATATATAGACACACACACACAAAATTGAAGTTAAAATTCATATTTTATAAATGATTCTAGCATTTTAAATAAAAAATTTATTAAATTTTCTCCTTTTTTTTTTTTTGTCAACAACTAAAACCCATAAATTTATTGTAAAAAAAAAAAGTTAAAGAAGAGCAATAACACAAATAATGCCCATTCGAAAGTATAGGCTGCTTTAAACAGTGCAGGACAAAGGATCCTCGACAGGCAGAGCCAATCCAACACTTTTCATAATTTATTCTTTTAGAAAAAGAGAAAAGCAAATTGAAAGAACATGGCCGCAAACAAACAACAAATGGTACCTGTGCTGTA